>JXWZ01000574.1:0-10371 GCA_000956215.1 Anopheles farauti No. 4
GGGATTGCCTCTGTCAAAATATTTACTTTCCATTTCGGGGTAGCAGCGGAGCAACCAGTGGCAACCGTGTCTGTCCAACGGGTGCGTGTGGAAATCAATTTGCAGGTAGTCAAAGTAGTCATCAAACGTCACCCGGCGGGGGAGGGGCAGGGTTTTTGTTGGGACAAGTGGGTGTTGTTGGTGTTTGAGTGGTTGTGATTTATAAGTTTAGATTAGTTTAGTAGGACAGGAGCAGGAGCAGGATCAACACGAAACACATTTTCCGCTTCATGCTTCATGCTTTGATCGAAAAGCTTTCACTGGAAATTAAACCATTCTTCGAATCATACAATTAATTTCGGTTCACGTTAAAGTGAAGGTATAAATGATTCATTTTTGGATATTATGATAAGTGTTTAGAGGATACATGTTGCTTTCATTCGAGAGGATGATATTACGCTCGATGCTTTATTGAATTGATCAACATACGAATTAATACAAGGAAGTGAGTAGCCTAAAATGTACGAGAGTAACCAAATAACTGACAAATTTAAAAACCAGAAAAAAACATAAAGTACGATAAATGATTCGCGATGAAAAAAAATCTAGAATTGAATCATCTGAAAAGTAGACAATAGTAGAGCGTTTGTTCAAAACATATATAAAATCGGGTGGTTAATTGCTTGGAGATTGTATTTTGTGGTTGATTTGGCGAACTATGCAAGTTATTATGTTGCATGTAAAATTTTCTATTGAAAATTCATAAAACTTTATTCAAATTATGATCATAATTTCCTACAAAATTTGTTTTTAAATAATAAATGTTTTATAAAGAGATATCAAGGTAGTTTGGATGCTGTAGTATTAGTGCCAGATTGTACGAAATTATTTACTTTATTTACGCTTTTCATAGCTAAATTAGTGTAGGATGTACATATATTATTTGTTTTGTAAAGAATTTTAATTGATAACAAATTAAAACATCCTATTTATTTTTATAGATACACATAGAACATAGAAGGTGGAGAAAGAATTCTGATGCTCGCTGGTTGTACTAAATACTTTGAAAAGCGGTCTAAGCGAACATGCGACAACAGATTATCTCCAATGGCAGTTTAGCTACACAATCATATCTAACCGAATATTAACTGTTGCATTTATTAGTAGCATTGGTATAAGTTTTTGATTAGTTTTTGAACGTTTATTAAAATGTCTAGTTCTGATTATTAATTTTTTTTAAATAGAAATAAATACACGCAAGTTAATAAAATGTGTTAATTTCATATGCAATTCGCTCTTGTTCATACAAACACAATCATGCATGGATATTAACGAACTCATAAGCGCTGTGAAGGAGTGAAAATAGTTGACAAAATTCAAAGTTTCTGAAGAATCATCCGCATTTTGTCTAGTCTCCTAAAACAGCTGTGTGTGTGTGTTTTGCGAAACTTGTCCCATCACACTCCGAGCCCGACACTTTTTTTTGCAACGCATTCTAAAAGAAAAGTATCCAAAACTTCACAGGACGGGCTACATTTTCAAACATAATTGAAACAAAAAATGCATAGCAAACTGTCTCGACCAAGCGTGCACGGTAAAAAAAAGCAAAAAAAAAACTAACCATTTTGTGTGCCACGGAATAGTTTCTTCTTGAATTTTGCGCCAGCATGAAAGCGTCGGATTTAACGTGCGCTTTGTTTTGTTGGCGGCATCCTGCAGCCCGAATGCCTTGCAGCGGTGGAATTCAGCATTGTAGACTTTGTAGCCGTCCACCTGCCGTCCTCAGTCCGTTGGCAGTGCCGTCCAGAGACCCGTGTCGTCTTTTGCGCCCATCTCCTGGCACGGGTTCGCCTCTGTGTGATTGTTATTCTGGTTCAGGTGAGCGAAGCGGTAAAACATCATTATTTATACATCGGTCGAGTATCGATTTTACACGAGCATCTTCAGGCCAACTGGAGGTTGTTTCGATTGAGAGTCGCAACTCGAGCAAGAGTTTTGGCCATCAGTTGGTGAGGGGAGGGAGGCGGGGTAGTAGATGGAAAGATGTCAAGAGGCAGGTTGGCTGGAATGCGAACAGAGCTTTATGCCGGACGAGTAAGGAAGAAAGGCCGGCGAATGGATATTAAAGCGTTTTATTTGAGATTCAGCACTAACTTTACCGCTGTCCTCTTCCCATTTCCTCTCCATTTCCTTCCCTCCATTCGTAGCTTGCCCGGGGATGCTGATCCGAAAGGATCGATTCTGTGTGATTGAATTTTGATAGGGGTCAAGAGGGATCGCCGTATCGGAAAGTTTGATCTTGGGATTAGTAAAGTGTCCAGCCGGATGATACAAATCTTCGCTCGGTGTGCCGTTAGGATATTGAAAAACTTTCAACCCAGCAGTGGGCAACTTGGGTGCGTTGTCGGGATGGCCGGGATTTTACGGGCCAGGCAATTGTGTCAACATGCTCGGCAGCAGCGTAAGTAACACTGGCGCCATCCATAAATTGTGATCGAGCAAGTTTTGCGCTATTAGAAACGCCACCTTTGATTTAATTTCAGCCGTTAACGCAGAGCAGATTCCGTGCAGCGTACGAACCCGTTCATCATTACCAATCCCGCGTCAGGGTGTGTGTGTGTGTGTGTGATTCGGGTGAGTTGGGCTTCGTCCGGATATGCATAAATAATGCAGCCATCGTGCAACTACGGTGCTACAGCGCAAATAACATTACATGTTTCCCCGATAAGAGCGGGAAGTGTTTCGAGATGATCCAAGTTTTATCGCTCCTGCCGTATAAACCCATACGGTGTGCATACTTTAACGTTTTTAAGCGCCCTGACAGGAGTAAACTATCAGGACACGTACTCCCCAACCGTCGATACATAAACCTTAATGTTGCTGCCAGAACTTTCTTCGTTCTCGACCGGCCAGCCGCTCGTTGCCACGTGACGTTCGCCATCGCAGTGGCGGCAGTGAAGATGGCGGTGTTGTTCGATGTTTGTGTTTCGCAGCGTTTATTGTGCAACCGTGCTGCCTGAAAGTTGCACACTTGCAGCGGCAAAATGTTCATCCTGTCGTAAGTGCATCGATGCAATAAAGAAGAGATAACACGTGGAGTGCATCATGCTGCTGCTGCTGCTGCACACAGTTACGGCTGCGTGCTTCGTAGAAGTGTTCGAAGCTGCTTGTTCGGACACGTTTCGGGAGACGATGCTTTCGAATTCGAACTGCAGTCATCGACGTCTGCATGGGTCAGCATTTATACATGTGTGTGTGGGTGTATGTGTATGTGTGCGAATTGGTGTTTGCACGCGCGCGCGTATGTGTGTGTGTGTGTGTGAGTTAGTGTCTGTAGAGCGAAGTGCAATTATTTGCGACATGAAGTGACTGTCGCTAGTCCGCATGTTGGTCATGTCAACCGGCATCCCTGCCAGCTAACGTGTTGGAATTAAGGAAATGTTCAAACCCGACATTTATCGGTGAGGGCAGGGACAAATGAGAAACAAAAAGAAGAAAAGCCCGCTCCTATCGCTCCACCCAACGTGTTAGCACCAGCTCATGTTTTCATTGCGAACAGTGTAGGAGAGCAAAACGGGAGACCTGCAGCCTGCTTTGATCGTCGACCAAAATGAAGAATACGCCCGTGCTTGTTACACGTTTGCGATTAGTATCTGTCGAGAGTGGAATTTTTATGCAGCAAAAGAGCTGCTTCTCATCTTCATCATGGCCATCTCATCATTATCATCATCATCGTCGTCACCGTCGCTGGGAGTTATGGACGTCACAATATTTTGTGTAAAATTATGTGATAAATTCATCACCTTTTTTTTTTTTGGCTGCTTCAAGCCCCGCAGGGCGAACGCTCGCAGGAGATTAATCGTAACGGTAGGCATCACCGGTTGATCCATATCGGATGAGATAAATTTTAGCAATGCGTTGCACGTTCTTTCCATGGCGCCCGGAAGCGCCGGTTTTCCATCTCGCCGCACCTTGGCCCCATCGAGCCACTCGTTAGAGTATGGGCTGTGCCGTACGGGAAGGTATCATAAATTAGGCTTAGCCATGTTCGCTCGTCTGAGGGGCCACTTTTCTTGGATTATCACTCGCAGTGACAAATACTGCGCTAGTATAGCGTAATCGAGCTGAGCGCTGCGAATTAATGCTCAGTTTATCTCGTTGCTACTGTAGCGTTGATGTTTGCTTCGCGACCGAGTGCAGCGTGGAGCATCGTGCTTTTGAACGCTATTAAAAACCAAGTGAGTGAGATAATGTTAGCGCAAAAGGTGCTAATGAGTTAAATATATGTTCCATTTAAACAATCACCTACAGTTGCTTACATTCGGTGTCAATGTAAATAATTCCATAAATGAAGTTGAACTATAGATACCATCTTTGGTTGAGTTTGGAGAATTTGGTTGAATATTATAATAATAAAATTTGAATAATAATTTTTCGTTTTGTTGCTTAGCTGGTCTACAATTTATGTATTTTTAATGATAGTAATTTAAAAATTTTTTGAAGGTGTGAAGGTGTTCACTTTTTACCAGAGGGAGAAGCACCAGATGGGGTTCTTGTACTGAAACATAGTGTCAAGGGACACCACTACACTATCAGGCAATCACACAGTGTATAAAAGGATAAATAGTATATAGAGGTATGCATATAGATTAAACATACATTCCTTTAAGTAAAAATTACAAAAATAAAAACACGTACGCGCAATTAAAATTTCGTTTTTTATCTTTTTCGTTAATTTTTTTTTCATAAAATTTGTTTCCAAATCGAAAAATATTGGTATAGTATTAATTATGGTGTAACTTAGTATATTATTATTTGTGTATTTTAGGTATAATTAATTATGATACTTAGTGTAGGTCTAATCGTATCGGATTGGAAACTTTTATCAAACGGTTACATGAACTTGTATCTCTTTTTCACAACATATTTAATCATTTTTCTAGCTACCACCAAATATTATAGGCATAAATTACAACGAAGAGAACGTGTTGGCATGAAAATGCAATTATTGATTTCTCTTGTAATGGTTACTAGCCGTAAGGGACATTATAAAACGCTCTGTGACACTAATTAGGCGTCGGACAGATGATAACAATATAAGTCCGGTGTGAAAGCTGTAGGCTGTTTATTTTACCACCTGCTGTGTGTCAAATCAAAACGCATATTTAAATCTGTAAAACCATCCCCGACTGCCGTCTAAGCTGCTTTGTTAATGTTCCGGTACCGATGCGTACATTAATCTCATTATGCTTAAAAAAGCCAATTATTCATGCGTACTGAGCAGTTTATGCAATAAAGCTCACTAATAGGCATGACAGCCGGAATTATGCTTTAACTAAACATCAAAGCATTCTCGATACGCAGCTGTGGTGTTGATACATCTGTATTCCAAATTGATATCGATCACTGTGTCAAAACATTAATATGTGAAACGACAACACAAAAAAGCTACCCATTATGGTGTGGAAGGAGGTCAAATATGGTCGCAAACGCTGTAGTGGAGAAGAATAAAACTGGCATTTAAAAAAAAAAACTCATCCAATTCGGTAAAACAACTCCTCGCTTTCAGAAACCCACGCTTCGAATTCAATCGTTTGTCATGTATGATGTGTTTTTCATCCTGTTAAATGTATGTAAATTTTTGCTTTCACATTACTTTTATCTGCGGCAGCCGACGTCTATTTGATTCTTCGCACAATTGTACATGTCTGCTGGCCAAGCAACGGCCAAGTTAGAAACTCTCTCGCCTGATTGCTGTGCCAATCGAGGAAGGAACGTTTTTCTCCTTTTCCATAAGTGCAGCGTAATGCCGCATAATCCATTCTCGCCCGGTGGAGCTCTACCCGACCGATCATACTCAAGGTGACGTATCGTGACATTCAAACTGACACAAACCATCAATCATGAGGCCCACGTAAACATATGCTTCCTGCCTCGCAACCCTCACCCTCAGCCTAGTAACGGACACGATCCTGCCCCATGTTGCCGCTGCGGATGCTGCCAACGGACCGGGTTTGGGCGGAAAAATGAGCTACCGGAATTTTCGTTACGTTACCGGTGAGCCTGCACGCGAGTTGGTGGGAGTTTTTTTTTCAAACAGGATAAAAGAAGTGTTTCTTCCATTTTATAGCCCCGCTTGTCGTGGTTCGTTGCGTTACATGCTGACGGATTCGGCACGGCATTCGTCGGGGTGCACAGGGAAGAGGCACTAGGCAGGCAGGGCGTGCGATAGCGATACATGGCGTAAATGTGCTCTGGATGACAAAGCATAAATCATAAAATGATGTACGCCCTCGACATCAACGGCGACAAAATAATCATGATCACGAGGTTTATCACCGGTGTAGTAGCAATAACGTCAATGCCACCGAGTGTGCCGAGGGCGCTCGCGAAACCGTTTGAAGCGCGAAGGAACGCTTTTGACGTTTCGTTTCAAACGCCACAGAAAATTTGCTGACTCCCCGTGGCTCTTATGGGTGCGTACTGATATTATAGCTTTCTGGAACGTGCTGCAAGTAATGTAATCACCTTTCTTGTGTTCTGTTGGCAGTTATTGGGTTTGTGGACTACCGCTTACTATGTATGGAACGATCCCGCATGTATTCTAGAGTGGAATGTGGCACTAGTACTGACGTAAAGGGATTCTGACGCCATCAAGTTTTTTTTTAACAAAAGATGTCAACGTTATGTTTGAACCGTTTTACAATTTCAAGTGGGTTAATGTGAAGCCAATCCTCGGAAACTATTTTTAAACTTTCGTTTTTGTTTCTAGTACAATAGTTGTAAATAATTTTTGTTGTGTAACAAATGATTTTTCTCATCAATCAAGTATTGTTGTTAGGATAAAAAGTTACTATCGATACACAATTTGATTTTGTTTATAGGAACTAGTGTTATTTGCGTATAGCTAGTAGTATTTGCTTACTTAACTATTTATACAATATTTACCCCTAAATTCCACAGAAGATCCATTAGCAGGATTAGCGGTAAAAAAGATGAAAATGATTAGTTTTCGTCTCGTTTGCAAAGTTTTCACCCTGTTTCGGTGCAAACAAGCTCACCGTTGCTGGCAAATGGAAAACGACAGCTCATTAGCCCGTCAAGTTTTCACGCGTTTCACGTTCGTTCCGCGATGCGGCCTGGCAAACGAGTCATTTTATGATCCGCGTAAAGCCGACGAAACGCACACGAAAAACGCCGTGGAGTAATGCCAACGAGTTCGACCGCCCTTTGACTTGCGGGAGACCAGGCGTGAGAACCGGCGACGAAGTCTTACGCTCGATATCGTTTATCGCAACCCTGTATCACATCAACCGTGCACGGATATTGGGTCTAGCTCGCGATCCTTGATGACGGGTGTGAAACGACGCCCGCACGCTTCTTGACAGTCTGTCAACTCAACCCTTACGATGACTTGACTCAATTTCATACGCTCTTACTGGCACATACGAAGCACACGCCGAGAGTAAGTGAAATCCTATCACTTTTCTCAAGAATAACTTCCTCCGGATTCGGTGTTCTTGTTTCAGGAAAATCCGTTCCGTTGTATCGCGTTTCCGCGTGTTCGGCAGCGTCAGCGGAGGCGTTGGGTCGCTAGAGTATGCGAAGGTTTTGTGTGTCGTTTAAGAGATTGGGTTTTGTAATTGAATAGCTTCGCGGGGTGTCGGAGTGCGAGTGAAATGCAAAGCAAAAGAAAAAAAATTGGAAGAAACGATACACCGAGCATGAATACGGTAAGCTTAAACGCGATACATTCAGCGCTTGGATGAGTTTCTGGCTTGTTAATTAGCGCGATATAACGCGGTATCAAGTTCTGAGAATGTCTTCATATAATCATACACGCATGTCGGCGAAAGTGGTCGGAAGCGAGACGATTATGTGCTGGGAACCAATCTCGACCCTTAAATGTACAGCCAAATTAATGTTGGCCGTTTTAGCGGCATTTGAAAATTGATTATCTTTCGGGTAAGTAGAGTTTTACATACATTGGTTGCTTGGTGAAAATGTCACAAACAGTTAAAAAGGGTTGCTTTGATTCAGTATTTGTAATGGGGTGTTAAAACAGTATTCGGGTGGCATATCCGGCTTACCTCAGTCGGCTCTGCCAAGAGATTTAACGCAATCTTCCGATTTCATTCGGGTCCTTGTAGGTCATATCCGTTTGGATTAAAAATAAAATATATCACTTAAAACACCATCTTTAAATAATAATTCTAATGACTGTGATTATAATTGAATTTCAAAAAATGGAAATGATTGTGTAAGTATAAATTTTACACAAATAATAAAATATCTTATTTATCTAAAATAAATGATCTAATAATAATCTAAAATATTTACAGAATAGGACTGTCTTAAAACAGAAATTCCAGTAATTATAGCGTTGAGTACGAGAGTTAAATAGAAATGTGATTCAAATTGGAACGAATATTAACGATCTTTTTCGAAACGTACACTATTGCTGTAAAGGATGCTTTTAATGAGTAAAGAAATCAGTGCCTTGTGATCATTCCAAAGAGCCAGTTTCATATCTAATTTGTGTACGAATGTATCATGATGTAAGATTGGCAAAACTTTCTAACGATCGGTAAAAAAGGAAAACACGAACACACTTTGACACCATTTTCACACGTCTTACAAGATTGTGTTGCAACATCGGTCCTTTGTTCTTGAGTTGGGAAGTTGTTAAACCTATTTTTACAAACATCCTGCCAACAATCGAGCTCGAGCTGTTGTCCTTTGCGCCGAAACTTGTTGGTACGCTTCCCATTCACTATCGCCGGCAAATCAACCGGACCTATCAAATCAAACTTGTCCAAAAATATCAAAATCCAACCAACGGCAATGGCCTCCCGAGGCTCATCGTGAATGGGCTCCATCACCTCGCCATCCGCCCAGACGGCAGTTGCAAGCAGTGGAGGGAACTAAAAGTTTTACGTCTTTTGTCGAAACAAGGCCATTGCAAAAGTTGGCCACCGGGAGGACCGCCGCGTTTCGTCTTGCTTCTTCTTCAACGCAGGGTACCACGGGATATGCAATCTTGGGAAAAAAGGAAAGAGGAAAAGAGTTTCTCGACCACCCACCAGGGAGGCTCATTCAGTTGGAATTTCGTCGAGCCTTCGTGCTTTCCGCCTTCCGCCTGCTCCTGATTGCCGGGCAGATGATACCGATGATGGGCCGAGACGGTGGTCGTGTGTCGACGACGGCGCTCCTGATGATTATGATGATGAAGAACAATCTAATTAAGCCTGCCTCATTTTGCGCTTCTAGACGGGTGACGAGTGGTTGTCGGCCCACCCTCCTTCCCGGTGGGATTGTGGTAGAGGTGAAGGTGGTTGCAAAAATTGGGTTACTTCGCCCAAGTTTTATGTTAAGTGCTTCTTTTGAAGTGAAAGACTCGATACCAAAACCAACTTCCAGCGGCGAGGGGTGTTTTAGTGAGGTGCGAACTGTTTTTCTCACACAGTGGTAGCCGTCGGGAGGGTCGCTGCAAGCGGCAAAAGTTCTTAAATGAACTGCAAAATGAAGAGTATTAATTTTAACCTACGCACAAAGTGTCGACTGTTTTTCGGGGAGCAATGTTTGCTTCTTTGTTTTAAATAGGTTTATTTAATTGGAATCATGGTTACACCTTATTATTCGCTACGACTGCTGGTAGTGTGCGGCGGGAGCGTTTGTTAAAGATCAATTTTCTCTTTTGGTTTCTGCTGTTAATCCAGCTGGAATTGATCCACTCCCGGGATTGAAGAGGAATGAAAAAATAATACTCAATTTATTTATGTTTCATGTAACACATTCTATCATGCATTCAGTATCAAACCGCCATTCCTATCCGAACGTGCCTGTGAAATTCATGATCCGCATTCACTGACACCACTTTTTCGAGCACGTTCGAAGATTATGAAAATTTTCGTTACGTGCATCACACCACACGATACGTAGCGATAAATGTGTTTTGGTTAAAATATATATCTGTCATGATTTTAAAGGCGTTGTTGTGTATGGAGCTGAAAAAAGGAAGTACATAAATTGATGATGTAATTTTCTTCGAAATACAAGCGGTTAAACATTTCGCCCTCCTCACTGGTCGATTAAAAATGGATTGCTTTGATGAAACGTGTAGTCATGACAACCGGAATGGGTACTGACACACATGATTTGAATACATTTGAGTACGGCAATATAACAATCTAATTCGTAGAAGACTATCACTTGATGCATGGTAATTAGAATTAAAGATTAGTTGAAATGTGTTTGACCAATTATTTGTAAGGTTATTAAGTATCCCAGATACATCTATACCAAAAACGATCTTTTTTAAAAGTTTTGTTTATTTCAACGTTAAATCTATTTTTGGATAAGGATACATAAAGGAGAGAGAGGGAGAGAGAG
>JXWZ01000576.1:0-12583 GCA_000956215.1 Anopheles farauti No. 4
ATTCTACAAGTGTCTGCTCCAATCGTCGTCGGCCGATGCGTTCAAGAAGGTGTTCGATCTGACGGAGCTGGTAAAGGCCGGCAAGCTGTCCTCGATTGCACAGTACAGCCCGGCGGTGGAGAAGATTATGAAGAAAATTGATGAGAAGATTTGCAAGTAGGACTGTTCAAAGCATTCAGAGAAGATATATAGAGACAATTTGCAGTAATATAATACTATCTAGTGCAATGTACTCCGAAGATCTTGTAACGGTGTTTTTTTTTTAATTTTTTAAGGTATAAGGCGAGATTTTAGAAGTTTCTTAACTTATTTGAAACTCTTAAAAGAATAACGTTATGCAAAAAATTATCAACTAGCCACTACGACTTTGCTTTATTTGTAAGTGCCTTTCTTATAGCGCTACAACGTTTATTGCAATATGTATCTTCCAGCTTGAGGAAACAACAATATTTGCATACATATTTGCCTGCTGTTTGTTCAGCACCATCTGTCGATACAGCCCAGCCTAGTACTGCTTGGTATAAAAAGCTTTTAGTGTAAGTGAAACAAGCAGTGCAGGATTTCTCGAAGAACAATGAAGTCAAAACTGTTGCTGAATGTTGGACTCGCGTGGTGCCTTGTCGCTATGGCACGGGTAAAGTTAGATTTTGGGAGGCGTATATCGTATTTCTTATTTCACATGTAATGTACTATTCTATAACATTCAGGCACGTGAGGAGAATTCGCCGGAAGAATGCGAGCAAAATATTGGCCCCTCACTGAAAGATCGTATCTGTGAGCTACGTCAGTATGCAACGGTCCAGGGAGAGGATATGGACAAGCACGTCCAGTGCGTTCTGGAAGTTATCGGAGTTGTGGAGGATAATGGAGAAGTTAACGTAAGTGCATCGAACTCACAGTAGCTCCATTTCACTGTGTGGCCCTCGGGTTGCAGTCGTCCATCCACAGTCGCGTCCTATTTCTCTCAGGTTGAGCTCCGCTTGATCCAGCTAACGAGCTTCGTCTCGTGCCGAACGGGTCGCTGACAACCACCTTCCCGGTGGGACATTAGACTGGTATCCTCATGACCTGTCCCAACCATCGTATCCTACCAGTCTGCGCCGCCGTCAGGATTTGGTGTTTCATAGTTCAGTCAGATCTACGGTATCGGTAGGCCTCCTTGAAGTCACTGAACAAATGGTGTGAGGGGATGTGATGCTCCCCGTATTTCTGGAGGGTTTGCCGCATAGTAAAGATTTGATAGGTTGTCGATTCTCCTCCAACAAAACCAGTTCGGTAGCTCCTGACGAAATCATTGGAAGTGCTGGTTTGAGTGTGCTGAAGAGAATTCAGGTCAGGATCACAGCTCCGGAATCTCCTGCTTCTGTTCCATTCAGATGTTCGTTATTAGCACCTCTCGCTCATCCGTAAGAATGTTTCCATTTGCGTCTCGAAACATGACGGTCTTTGGTATGAAGCTGCTCCATGCCTTGTTCAACATCTTGCAGAAATTGCGAGTTTCCCTTGACTGATAAAGCTGCTAGATTCGTTGTTCGTCCGACTCTTCGAAACGTCAATGTCCCAATTTAGTAATACTTCTTTTCCGTGTTTCGCAAAAAGTTCCAGGAAGTGCTCGGCTTGCTGAAGATAGTTGACCCCAACCTAGACCACGCCGCCAACATCAAGAAGTGCGATGGCGAAGCGGGTACGGTGGATGGACCGAAAAAAGCCAACACTTTCTACACGTGCTTTTTGGGCACCAGCTCGGCACCGACGTACAAGGTCGCGATGGACTTCGTGAAGCTGATACGAGCCGGAAAGATGCACGTGGAGGGAAAGTTCGACGCTGGGGAAGTGGCCGCGAGAATTAAGGAAGTGGACGATGGTTTGTGTAACTGAGTGGCTCATTAAAATGTTGCTCCAAATAAAGTCTATTTCGAATTCAAATCACGTATCCAGTAGCCGACCATCGATGAGTCACCTTGAAAAAGTAGAATCTACACCGTATGACACATTTTCGTTTATCTGATGGATCTGATGGATCGAAAACCACACGCTGGCTTATCGTGAGAAAATTCCCTCCTCGAGGAAGAAATGTAAAAGTGTGTTATCAATAACAGGGCCTTTTTTTTTGACTTAAGGACCAATACTTATCTTTATCGTGTGATCTTCAGGCTATCCAAACATGAAGCCGCTTTTGGTTCCAAATAGAGCTCGTGGATTTTAAAATTTTGAACTTCAAACATTACCTATAAAATTCTCGCTAAGAAGCTTGACCAATAAGCTTATCAGGGGGCAAAACATAATAAATGTAGTGAGCTAACAAATATTTACGAGTCAAACATGTCCGAATTCGCATGCGCAGTGTTTAGCGAAGGTTTTACTTTGATCGTAGTTTGACATTTTGATGATAATTTATGTACGCTCACATATATTTGTTAATAGCCCAGTGACTCATTATGGTACTTTTCCGTGCTTGGAGCTGCGTGTGATTCACGTGAGATTACTAATCGGATTTTGGTTGAACCGTGAGTCATTTGAGCCATCAGCTGCGAACATAATTTGTTCCATATAATGTTGAACGAACTATGTCTATATTGAACAAATTGTACAAATTATAAGTAAGTGATGGTATGCAGATGCGTTAGGTTTGTTCCTTTCCGATTAATACTAGATTGTTTACTCAACACTTCGTAATTATAACAGTCTGATAGTCAACCTGAGCAAGCATGCAACCGTTGCATAGTGGTTGACAATCGACAGTGAATACTTCAAATATTACGCCACTGGTGGAGAAAAGAATGTTCGCCATCTGTTGATATAGTTGCAAACAGCTGGTCAGCTGGGTGGATCACTTCGATGCATGTATAAAACACTTGCACATCAAATTGATCCATTCATAGGTGACCAACTGCGAGGCATCATGATGAAGAAACTACTCCTTAGTGTTGGACTGGTGTGGTGTCTGATCTCGCTGGGACAGGTGATTAGATTGTACTACTTTTACAAGAAAGTTTTCTTTCAAAATCTTGGTCCTTCCTCACAATCAGGCAAGAAGGGAGAGCACAGTGGAGGAATGTGAAAAGAACATTCCCGCCTCATTGAAGGACCGCGTCTGTGAGCTCCGTCAGTACACACCGGTAGCCAGCGACGACATGGACCAGCATATGCAGTGCATTCTGGAGGTGGTCGGATTCGTCACCGGCAGTGGAGAAGTTAAGGTTAGTAGCAACCTTCAAATGATCGTCTCGCCGTTCACTATCTGCGCTTCGTTTACCACCAGGAAAACGATCTACTTAGCTTGCTGCAGAAAGTCGACAGTTCAGTCGACCATGCGGCTAACATCAGGAAGTGTGTGACTGACGCATCGAGTGAGGCTAGCACGAAGAAAGCGAACACGTTCTACACGTGCTTCTTGGGTACGAGCTCGTCGAGTGGATTCAAGAATGCGGTCGACTATAACGAGCTGCTGAAAGCGGGTAAACTGCAGTCGAGCGAGCCGTTCAATGCGAGCCGTGTCGCTGCGTTGATCAAAGAAATCGATGACGGTTTGTGCAAGTAGAATTGAGTTAAAAGATGCACAAATAAAATATCATATTTCAATCGAGCATGGCAAAAGGTGTTTATAATCTTAATTAAAACTTTGCTATTTAATCGACTTTATAGACATAAACAAAGCAGAATAATTTACTTCTTTAATGTCTTCCTCGCTGGATCTGGAACGCTGAGTACTTCATAAGGAAGGAAACAAATATTTAAAAGTGAATAAATATATTTAAGCTAAACGCAAAAAACACTTTAATCACACGTAATCCATCAACAATTAATTTTTTTTATGTCGATTTGTCTACGATAAATCTAGCGAAGACTTCAGGTCTCAGGTTTGTATGGAGTGAGCGAAATTTTCATCCGATTAAATCGATGTTGCAGGGTCAAATGTTACTGGTGATACTTATTGTTGGAGACCATCACCTGATCCAGCTTGATCTTCAACGTGAGTAAATAAGAAATATTGACATGTGTATTGGTTGTGCGAATGAACTTTACGGAGCGATTACAGTATATAAGCTTACACAGCCCAAGCAAACAATAAACCCAGTGAATAACGATCGATCAAGCGTATCATCTGGATTATACAAACACCAATGCCGAAGAATACACTATCCATTCTTAAGTTTATCTCATCTTTGGCGGTCAGGTGTGTCACGCCTTTAAAAGAAGCACGTAAAATCTTTAAATGTCACCACGGCAACATTCGCACAAGCTGGAGTGGCTCACGAATTCGAGGATAAGCTGCCACCGGCGTTGAAGAGAGCGCCAGTTGTGCAAGATTCGCACATACACGATCATCGACCAGACCGGAAATGGTTAAGCTGTCGAATTTATTGTTGTCCCAATTGCCATTGGGATGTATGTGTTTCTTTTTTTGATTACCATGTTGCTGCCATTGATGTCTCCAAGTTTTATGAGTGTCTTCCTTCGCATCTCTTTCCAGTTTTTTAAGTTATACCGGATAGAGTGGGATAAGCAATATGATGAGAATCTGAAGATCTACCGTACTCTGTTAAAACTACAAACTGCCAGTGAATGTGTCGGAAGTTATGAAATAATGCGACGAGAACGTGAGCAACATTTTGCGTCATGGGAATCACATACTCCCAATCGGTACTGCATTGACATCGAATTTCTGTTTAATCATGTGCTTCCTAATTGTTTCCCAATGTTTATTCCAACCCACTTCTCCACAGTCACAGTTCTATCTCTCTGTATATTTGCATACGATCATACAGCCAAGCAGGCTGTGAACTGGCTATGTACTTTCACCCACAATCGCTGGATCTTTCCTCAGTTCAACTTGATTCTCCACTCGGCTAACACGGTGTTCGTTTTCAGTATGAACAATATCAGCAGAGACTTCACCATCATGGGGCCGCTTATATCTCTGCTGATTTTCATCTACGCCACCACGAACGGTGGAGCCGAAACGGTGACGGATTGTGTGCGTAAAGTGGAGACCGCTTGCGACGTGCGGTTGTACCGTGTAACGAAGGGAGCCGAATCGGATCGGTACGTGCAGTGTGCTCTGGCTGTTTTCGGCTTTGTGGATGCCAACGGATCGGTGCAGGTATGTCACGACGAACGCTCTAAAGGACACGCATTAAGCTGACCTCCCTTCACCGTAGCGTAACGTGGTGCTAATGGCGCTGGACGCGGTAGAAACACACGACGGTGTCTACACGGACAGCGTGGACGCTTGCTTGTCGCGGACGAAGAAAACGTCCGCGTTGGAACGTCCCGGTGCATTCTACTCCTGCATGCTCCAGACCGAATCGGCACAGAACTTCAAAGATGCGCTCGAGCTGCGGGAGCTGAAGCTCGCCTCGAAATGGGCGGAAAGTGAGTCGTTTGATCGGGCGAAGGTGCAACAGCTAATGCGTCAAGTGAACAGTCAGTTGCAGTGCGAATAAATGATGGTCGGTGTTTTTTTTTTCCACGACGACCAAAGCGAGACAGTGTCCTCAAGCGAAAGAATCTCGGGGCCGATCACATTAACGCATGGATCGAGCAGGTGTCACCTTGGGAAGTAATCTTCTCGACCCAGCGCGGACTTTATGCCCGCACCGCCTGGAGCAACACGCAACGTGCCATTTTATAGCCACAATTAAATGTCACTTCACGCCAGACGAACCCATTCCGTGAATGGACGAGCTGGACACCGGAACGTTCCCGTTGCGCCGGTAGTTAATCCGCTCTCGCTTACGCTGCCCCGGCCCCGGTTTGCCCCCAACGCCGCCGGTCACTGTCAAGTGGCAAATAAATATATAAATAATCTAGTTTCGTAGGTGTTTCGCTTCCCCGATGCTTCCTTGCGCCGGATGCCCACGCACGCGGTGGAGCATTTCTTTATTTTAATTGAAAAATAGTCCCGCTCGTGTTCGCACCGGGCCTGGGCTGTTATCGCAATCCAGCCCGACCGTGCCCGGGCCTTCCGTCGCGGCGGCCCCGGGAGGCGCCAATTTAAATTTCATGAAAATAAATGACTCCCCCGGGAGCGCGCAGAATATTATCTCAATCCTCGCCAGGTGCACGGACGTACGGGCTGCAGCGAGCAAACGGCCAGTTTCTTATACGCCGTGCCGGGCACCGGGGAAGGTCCGGTGGAGGAGAGGGGGGGGGGGCATTGTTTTGCATTCACCACACCGGACCCGTTCAGGTCCCGAAGGCTTACCCGCGCGTTTAATCGTTTGTCATAAAAATCAATTCTTCGCACTTAATTACCGGGGCCGGCCGGGTAGCTCTCGATGGCGGCACCCAAGCGAACCGAACCGAAGTCTATCTATTTTTTAATTGAAAATGGAGTTTTATGGTTTGTGTACCGTTCTTGCGGTGCACGGTCCAGTCGCAACCTGTGCCCATGTCGCAAGCGTCTGGGGTCGGTAAGGACGGGAAAGCGTGCCCAAGTACGCCCACTTTCGTGCGATCGTAAAATGCCGTTCAAGGTTGGTGCGCCGGTCATCAACTAAATAAAGCTGGAGTTGGTTTGGTTGCCGTAGATTGGAGTCAAGTGTTTGATTTATAGTAAAGGTTCGATCAGGTGCTTCTACACAACGTTAGTGTGCTGTAGCGTCCGATTGTTGCAGTGCTGTTTATCGAGTGCCAGTATCTGTTGCTTCACTTCCGCCCTACCGTACCGGAGGTTCTCTGTCGTGAACGTTACGTTCCCGGAACGGATTTCACGAAAATCAAATGCTTCCTTGAACGCATCACTTCCAGCACCGGTCAGTAAGCAGCTGTACATGGCAAGACTTCGCTTCGGTGCGGAATAGTGTCGTGAGGCATTTGTAGCACACTGCTGGATGTAGTCCTTCGTAGCGTCTGATAATAATCCAACAAGTTCATAATCTCTCGAGACTTCATTTACCTAAAACAAATATGTATATAAAACTACTCCCCAGCTCATGCGCTCTTAGAGACGAACGGACTTACATCAATGAAGCTCTCCTCATCCAGATAATGAAAGCCACGGAATATGCAAGCAATATGTCTCTCCATCGCCTCGGTACGGTTGCTTATCTCGTACGCCCGTAGGAGACAAATGTCGGCCCAAAGTTCGACATTCATTTGAAGCTCACAAAATTGGACCATCGTTTGGTTTGGTGCGCGGACTGGAATCGTCTACGGAGAGTGGTTTCTTTGTTAGTAAGCTCACGTCGCAAGGGACGTATACGTACCGGATCGTCGTACATGCGCTGCAGCACACTGGTATCTCGCAGAAAGAGTTGGAAGAAGGCGTCCGAGTGGTTGCGGAAGAGTGGTTCAAATGCGTCATAAACTGATTCTTCACGCGAGTTTTCGAGCCGGGCGATGCTTTTGGTGTCATTTATGAACGATTCAACCTCTTCCAGCTGGAGATTTATCCACCGCTTGTATGCCTCGTATTGATTCCTGATAACATTCACCTAGAAAGGTAATTGTGCGATCATTTGAATGGCTCGAGTTACCTGCCTCTTCTCCTCTTTCTCACATTGAACCGTCCAGTTTGGGCGTCGTAAAATCGTAACCGACTCAAGACACACCGCACGAACGACGGTGTCCGTTCGGTTCGGTGCAGATAGCGTCCGCTGCATCCCAACCATTCGGACGCATCACGCGCACGTTCGCTTGATTGCTCGCTGGCAAACAGTTCGAAGCAGCGCAAGTGAGCAAACAGCGTGTCATCCGGTGATAGTGCCGAAGGGCTTATCAGTGGCGCAACGGCGCGTAAAGAGAAGTGTGGCAGCAGCAACCAGCAGCTGATGAGATGCACCAAATGCACTGCGGACCGCATCACGCAAAAAGAACTGCACTGGGACGCCCGTGAATGGATACTGAATGCCCAGAGTTCGGGTTGGTCCAACGTGTTTCGAAGTGTCGATAACTCTCGTGGCCTACTATGTGACGTTTGAGATATCTTGTGCTTAGCTTCTGAGACATTCAGCTTCCCGGCCTACTATAACTGATTATGCTGAGCACTGATGCAACTGATCGCATTATAATTAAGCGTGAATTTGCTTAGAGACCTATTATTAAATATATTGTTTTTCATGGTGTTCTTCAAATGCCTAGTCTATACCTAAATTAGAACTCGCGAAAAGGCCCATTAAATGATAAGATTACCACTCTTCCTGACTGTTCCGTCCCTTCCTAACAATGGACTTTATTGGATTTGCATTACGCTAATCTGCACTTGAGACTTGGTGTGAAAATTTATTATTATCACTCACTCCGAGCGCGTACTTTCTACGGACCCTGTGACTTGCAGTCACGCTCGCAGATATCCCCCGATGAGTCGCACTCTCACGACGGCCGTTGTCTCGTCCGGACCGAAAACAGTATTTCCCTTCCCGTATTATTCCCAGCGAAACGTGCCTTATTCAAACGAACCGGTGGGGAGGAAGCACCGCACACAACACGAGTAAAACACGCGGCTCCGCGAAAAAGGATCGGACAGTTCGGGTGGCTCGCTTTTCGCGATCCTTCCACGTGATACCCGTGGGAAATGGCGGTGCATGCGAACCGCACGGGCACGCGGGCACGAACCGCACCGGTGCGATGATAATTAAAAACCAAAACCAACCAACCCTGCAGTTGTTTGGGTTTTCGGGGGGATTTCGGGAACCGATCTTTCACCGACCGGCCGGGTGTTGGGTCTTCGTCCGATCCGGAGGAAGAAAGTAGCCCGCGCAACCGGTGTCGTGTCGAACCGATTAGGTCGTCGGGTTTATTC
The DNA here is from genome assembly GCA_000956215.1 of Anopheles farauti No. 4. NCBI lineage: Eukaryota > Metazoa > Arthropoda > Insecta > Diptera > Culicidae > Anopheles > Anopheles farauti No. 4. The sequence goes on from JXWZ01000576.1 coordinate 8,747, forward strand.
TGTGTTTAATATAAGCGATCTTTGTTTTGCGTGTCAAAAACCGTCCGAGGTTTCCAGGGGTTTCTTTTCTTTCGGTAAAACATTCACTTTCTTCGACGACGCGTGATTGACGTGCGGAAGCCTTTCGCCTCGCGGACATGTGTCATGCTTGGGGAACGTCTTCGTTTGTCGATGTTTTGTTTTTGTGTTTTTTTTTGCGACGGATTAAATTGTTTTATTTTGCCCTGGACGATGCCTTTACTTTGCCTTTGTTGTGGATTAAATAGATCAACCCAAATTAAGTGGAACGGAGTGAAAAGGGTTGGATAAAGGTAAATTGAATTATCACGTGTGGCAGATTTGGATTGAGATGTTTGTTTTTGCGAAGAGAAATATGGTGGAGGGTTACGTGCTTATTTTCATACCAAAATGATTATTTTTTATCTCGATGTCTATACATTAAAAAATATATTTTTTTTATGAAAATAACGCTAATTTAATTGCTTTTAATATTGTATACCGTTTGTTTGGTTATTTTTTTAAATTCTGTTTATATGACTTTCATTATTCTTTGATACATAATGTCCCTTTATGCATTTTCCTTTGTTATATATAAAATTATGTTTTATTATTTGTTTCTTTACTTTTAAATGACTATATTTTTCACATCAGTTTTTTTAACTGGAAGGTGACACATTTTAATTTATGTAACGTAAAAATTTACACTAACATATTATTGATGTATTTTATTGTTATTCAAAATCCCGCTTACTGTATAAAACAAACTAAAAACTATAAAAAATTTAAAAAAATTCTATAACTCCTTTGATAAATCCACCTTTAGTAAATTAAATAATGATTTAAATTTAAATTTATAATTACGGTAGAGATACTTTCCCGTTTTTGGTAAACCATTTTATTGATTGTGTAAATAAAAGCATTGAAAATAAACAATATTCCACACATTTAGTGTATGTTCCCTAGGGAATATGTTTTGGGTAGAATAAGTGTCGTTCATCATCTACCCCATTTGTTTTATAACGCACAGCAGAAGATCCCACCCAGAAGTAATGGAGTGGTGTGAAGCTTCGGTTCAGCTTCCCCCTATTCGTTCGATTTGGGTTCGAAATGGGAAATAAAATAGATATAAAAATCAAACGACAACAGGCTCAATATGCCTGCCGCAGTCCACTCGAGTGCTTTCCCAGCGCAGAAAGCATCATCCCCTGCTGCTCCGGGATGATGGTCAAATAGGGGTGAATGTGGGAGAGCATGCGCTCACTGATGAGACAAAACAAACGCGAGGGTTCTATGAGGGGTTTCGGTGTACTTTCGGATCGGTGGGCTTGGCCACCGGAATGTGACGATAGGGACTAGGTGTATGTGTCGCCCGAACGAATTAACTCATCACGTTGACCGAAACGCGAAGTTCGCACCGTACCGGCGACTTGGCAGCCAGCATGGGGGCAGCCTTTGACCGCGACCGTTGATTTTGCGATTTCGTAACACCGGTTGCCGACCCGGGAGACACGTTTACTGATCGATTTTTATCTAAACTCCCATGTCCAGGGCAGCCCGATCTCCGAACAACACGGACCATTCATTTGCAACCCAAACGCGGACTGGTGCTGTGAGGCGGAAAAAAGTTATAAAATTAAATAAAACCACTGCACCGATTGCATGGCAAAAGCCAACGACGAAAAAAAAAAAACTGCGAAAAAATTAGTACACATCACCTCTACGACTAGCATGCCCGATGCATCGTGCAGAAAGCCCAACCTCCCGGTGTTTGGTCAGGCGGCGCGTCAAACACGGCGAAGGGAGCGAAAGAAAAAAACACCCATGTTTATCCACCGCTTGCACTGCGCTTAGAACTGCGGTGAAGATCGTGGTGGGTAAATATGATGTTGGCAAAATAAATGCATACAGGATTATTTGCCGTGTTTGACGATATATAGCTAGGCATACACCCAGACACGCCGGAATCCTTGTCGGTGTGCATTTGCACTCGATGGGCACACCTTTACGGGCGTTCCCCGGGTGAAGCGAAATGGGCGAAGAAAGCGACCGTATTTTGCATATTTGATCGTGCTGAGAGGGGCTTTAAATGATTTTTTTTCTTCCTTCCAAGATTACGCAATGTTTGTTTATTTCGCCCTGCAAGTACACCAAGCAAGTCAAAAACTGTAAGGGATGCGCTGAATCAGTTTCGATTTATTCCAGTAGTTAATTGTTCATTAACTAACGCACTCGTGAGTTGCCATCAATAAATCAATATTGCACGCGTGTGCCATCGCGAATGCGTTTTTACTGCCCTTTTCTGATAGCGCACCGATAGTTAGTTCAATGTACTGATAATGTCAATTTCTGGAGCGGTTTTTTTTCGTGTCTTCGCGTCGTTCACACGGTGTGGGGTTTTTTTGTTGTTGTTGTTATTTGATAAGTTGCTAGATTTGATACCTCCGTTTAGAAGCGGGAAAAAAAAGGCGCAAGCGTAAAACCGATGAGCGATATTTGCTTTAGCGCAAAGTCAACGACAACACACCTGACCAGACAGCATAGCGTCTAGCTTGGGGTAAACAGTGAAAAGATGGTGTTTTGTGGAAGAAGTGGCTTTTAAAGAGGTGAGTAGGAGCGTCGTTTGTAGAAGAAAACTTAATAAGAGTTTATTCGAAACGAATTTTGGTTAAAAATGCTGTTTGAAAGTGACAGTTTATTAGTTTTTTTTTCATTATTTTCTTTTAGTTTTCAAAATTTTTTTTATGATGATAACACTTGTTTTGTACTTGAATATCACATGTTAAAAAAAATGCATAAATTTTCAAAAAGTTCAAAAATTTTTTTAAATATGTTGTTTTAAATGTTTCACATTCATTGATTATTTTTAAACTTTTTTCGCAAGCAATTCACATTGTTTATATATTTTAATATTTTATATTTACTTTCATCACTTTCATGTTCTTTTGCAGTATTAAATTACCAAATTATTGTGGTAAATATACTCATTTTTTGTTTTTTATACACTAGAGGACGTGATAATTCAAACAAAGTTGCTCCTGTGAAAAATCGAACTATGCTTTGATTATTCTTAGATTGTACTAATTTTTATGTTCTTTTATTTTAGTTATCTGTTTTGTTTTGTATTTTGTAACCATTAAAATATGTGTTTAGCCCTATTAGTTCATTCTTTTTTTTTGGAGTTCTTATGCTTGAAAGTTTTTTTTAATAATTATAAATAGTGTTTATTTCCTATTTATTTACATAATCACTCAAAAAGCATCTCATCTATTAATAATATCTGATGGTATCGTTACATGTGAAGCAACACGTGAAGCAGTCAATTATACCGCACAAACGGTGACACTTAATACCTGCTACTTCAGCATGTTTTTAGCATAACTTGCCAGATAACACCTAAATCACAAATAAATCACTTACAGTGCGATATGAATCGCTTCTGTGTTTTTTTGTTGTTGTTCCATCCAACTGTCCAGTCGGTTGCTGAGAAGCTGAAGTGCTGGCCCATCGCGGCACGGCAGAACATTCTCGGCAGCATCTTTTTCTCCGCAAAAATGCACTTGCTCGTCTGATTATCCGGGGCGTGTTCGTTCCTTCGCTCCGTCTGCCTGTCCATCCAACCGCGGTAAATTTACAATCTCTTCCCGTGATCCAAATCTGGAGCTGGATGCTGGATGTTTTTGTTTTTATTACCTCACGCTTCATGTGCCTTCCCCCTTTTCCGGTGCGAAACGAGTTCGCCGCCCGGGCGTCGGGGGACGTGTACGGCGGTAAGTAAGCTAATAAATTGAAACCGTACCTTCCCGGCAAGGGGTCACGTTTCCAGCCCGGCGCGGTGCC
>JXWZ01000577.1:0-18057 GCA_000956215.1 Anopheles farauti No. 4
GTAAGGTGAATTTGTGCTACATCCCGACTGCTGAACAACCAGCAGACATTCTAACAAAGGGTCTCTCGCCGATGTCATTCACCAAACATCGATTTTTCATGGGCGTCAAAGCGTGATTGGTTTAAGGAGGGGTGTGAAGATTAAACCATTCACAGAAACATATAAACCTTGGGTGTCAAATTCAACTGTCAAATTTTATAATAAAACTACTCTCTACTGTGCACTCGATCGTACCACACGTGTTTTCGTTTGATATCACAATCTTGCGGTCTGCTCGTCATATTTTATATATCGCACTCGCACGTGCATTCTATTGTTTAACGTTCTATTTCCTTTCACCCTTTTCGTCCGTTATGGTAATTATTTTCGTGTTTTATGCTTTCACACTCTATTCTTATCGCTGGTTTCATACATCGGGCCGTTCTAAATATTAATGTTTATTTGGGCCAACGACGACGATTCCAGGCAACAAGTTACAACGGTTTTAAATTCAAACCTATCGTTGCGTACGCAACAAAGGGAAATGTTAGCGAAAAACGCTTCGTTTAAAATGAATAAACCATGATTTACCACCCGTATAATATTTATATGCCCTGCGAACTTCCAATCGTGCTTGCTAAAGGATATTTGTTATTGACGTTTTCAATGTCCTGATTAAAGCTGTGTTCATTTTCTGCCATCATCGAGAGGATATCCGCAGATGATTCAATATCGGATGCATTGATCACATTATGTTCCCTAAAGAACATCTCAATAGGAAATGGCACTGTCGACCTCTCACTGACAGTAACAACGCAGTTGCACGTTCCCTGCTGTTTGACCGATATAGTGCGCACGGTATCGGCAATCGCTGCAAGAAGTGAGGTGCGTCGACATAAGATTATCTCTTCCTGGTTCACATCAGTTACCAGCGGTGATTCGGTCGTCATCAGATCAAACGACTCGAAGATAAGAAGCCCTGGATAACTGATGGTCCATCGCTGAAGATCCATAACACGTTTCACTGCCGCTTCTATCGTCGGCACATAAACGAAAAAGATCATTTTGAACACATCGTTAAATTGTGCGTAGATATGCTTCGCCACGCCATCGACACGCGTCGGTTCGAAGATCAGCACACGGAAGCCGCTGCGTGTGTACTTGACCGCAGTATCAAACAGTATTTTGTGCAACCGGTCCTGCCTGTCCTTCTGGTTGTTTATGAGAATCATCGCACGACGTAGAGTATGCTCCTGAGGAATCTGTTCCATCTTGGTCTCTCTAGAATGATGAAAAAATTGTTCACATTAGTTTGCATGTGCCATCCAATAATAGAACACACCGAGCTGAAAAAGAAGGTGTTATATGAAACGCTCTTTTTAAATTTCGTTTAATCCACGAATACTGTTTTTTACACGAGGACATGGAATATAAACAAACCAAAACGGTTTGTATAATAAATGTCACAACGTATGATTGTTACTCTACATTGTGCAGTGTTATTCAGTCCATGATTGGGAATATACCATGTAATTTCTTCTACTGGATGTTTTTTCCGTATTCTGTCAGTGAGAAATCTATAAAAATACAATCTAATTGGATTTATTTTAATTTTAATTTTCAAAATTGTTTAGAAATTTATTTTTACTGCAAAAATGACAAATGTTTGTATGCTTATTTTCAATGTTTGTGTTGACGTTTACTTTAGACAACCGTGAAGCTGGAAGAAAACAGAAGAAATAGAAAAGAAAAAAAAACAGAAAAAATACATCTGTGAAACTCGTACGTAATCGGCATGTCGGTGGTGGGTTTTGTATCACGAGTCCTGGCGTGCGGTCACAATTTAACCGGGCATCAGGTAAGTATGTGCAGTTATGATCCACAACATCATGATTTTCATGGATTGCAACGCTTACAGTTCCAACAGGTGCGCCACAAATGGGCTGACTGGCGAATGATTAAGGACCACAAGCGGCGGCAGTGTGTGGTGCAGCATTCAGAAGCCCGGTTGCGGGTGAACTCGCTCCGAAAGAATACGATCCTGCCGGTAGAGTTGCGGGAGATCGCCAGTAAGGAGATCGATGCGTTTCCACGCGATTCGTCGCTGGTACGTGTTAGAGAACGATGTGCGGTGACGTCGCGACCTCGTGGTATCGTGCACCGGTGGCGAGTGAGCCGTATTGTTTGGCGTCATATGGCGGACTACAATAAACTGTCCGGTGTGCAGCGGGCGATGTGGTGAAGAGATGCCGGCAGTGAAATTTGTAGCATATAATCATAGAAGTCAATTTGTAACAAGTTGGGGATGTACCACAAATGAAACTCGTCATGGTAATAGTCCAGCGCTTGAATAATACTAAACCATACATCCGGAATTATAAATAAACATCCATACCATTACCCAATAAATAACCGAGAAGCTTATAATGTTTATTATCAACGACCTTAGCTTGATTATGTGTGTCATTCCTCCCACAAAAATTAAAAATCAATTGTGCGTGGTACCTTCAAAAATTCCAACATAGCACGCGCACACATACACTCGCATATGTAGCATAAACTGCGAAATTCGTCATCCGGGACCGTCATGAGTGTGCACAAATTGTGAAATAAGGCAAGTCATTATCTTACGGCCCGACAGCTCGCAGCCTAAAACGAGAGCCATAAAAACAGTATTTCCGGTGCGCCGAGTATTTGTTTTTGCTTTATTGAAGCTTTCTTTATCTTCTGCTTATCGGTACATTTCAACTTACGGGTCTATCCAGGTTAAGGCCCGTGCCAGCAATTGCATTTATTCCGGAACAATCACACACCGAACGCATCATGCAAAGCAAGGGCGAGATCGCGAAGATTGCGGCAGCGGTCGTGCTGCCCCAGCTCGGTGGCTTTGTAAATGGATACCTGACGCGACAGGAAATCAAGGTATGGTACAATCAGCTCATCTTTCCCTCGTTCCGGCCACCGAACTGGGTATTTGGGCCTGTATGGACGGCACTGTACACGGGCATGGGCTATGCGTCGTATCTGGTATGGAAAACTGGCGGTGGATTTAGTGGACCAGCTCAGATTCCCCTCGCCTTGTACGGTGTGCAGGTGGCATTAAACTGGGCTTGGACGCCGATTTTCTTCAAGATGCATCAGCTCAAATGGGTAAGTCATTTGGCGGCACATAATACACAAACATAATCATTTTTCGTCTCATTTGCAGAGTGTGGTGGAAATAGTGGCGCTCACGAGTGCGGTTGCGGCAACCGGAGTTGCTTTTCACGGCGTGAACAAGCTTGCTGGCTATCTTTTCGTACCGTACTTTGCCTGGTGCGCGTTTGCCACCCTGCTCAACTACAACATCTACAAGCTGAACACGCCCGAACAATCGACGACGGCAACGATCGAAGAAATTACTGATGATTCGAAGCAGAAGTAGATTTCGGCATATTGTTTGTGTAGGTGTAGATCATAGATCAAGCATGAGTTACAGCACGATCAACAATAAAGAAATATATCTTATATACTAACACATAACATCGAGTACGCTTACAGTTGAGCACGTGACCTGCTTTGGTTAGTAAACCGGCCATAAACGGTTACTAACTAATAACATTTTCATGAGGGAAATTTCACGTCATATGGACATTTTTTAATTACTCAAATTGACTGCTTTATTTAAAATAAACGCAAATAAACCATTCATATAATATAAATTATAGGACCCCAAAGCAAATTAAATTATATCGAACTAGAAATCTTCCATAACATTTTCTTTCGGTTTCGTTAGATTACTAGAACGAAGGCTTTTGTACTATTCTTAGAAGAAATGCAAATAGGTTCAAATGACAGCATTGTTTATCTTGGAGAAAGCTTTTTTTAAACTAATTTTTTTTCACTTTTTAAACATGCTATATTTATTTACATATTTTTTTAATGAAAAGGGCTTGGAAGCAAAATTATGACCGTAGGGATATTAAAAATATTGATGGTTTTATTCTAAATCTGTTTTCCGCGAGACGGTTTTGAAATTGTTTGTTTGTTTGTTTTGATCATTGAAAATGTTGAATCAAACGAAGGACAGGTTTCTCAAAAGTGTTGAACGGTTGGTTTAATGTTGTCGAGAAACCAGGGATTATCTTGAACTTTATTTTGTCGCTTGAAAACTTTATTCTCTGTTAGTAAAGTGCAGAGTTTCTTAATGAATTTTCAAAAATATTTTGAAATATATGTTTACAACCACAAAGCTGAATGTTCCAACAATTCAATATCCAATATCACCTTCATTAAAATTTTCGCCTTCATCATCGTCATTTGCTTCGGCAATGAACACTTCCGTTGATAGTACCGCCTTCTGGCTGCCTGTCGCTCGTTTCGCACTGGATGCCCCATCAAACTGTACCGCCGTACGTTTGCGCAGCTCCTCCACACCATCGTCTGGTGCAGCCCATTCCAGGACCAGACGCCGACCGTACAAATGCGTACTATTGCCGAGTGCTTCAAACGCACGTTTCGCATCCGCCTCCCGTTCGTAGTCGACGAAACAGAACCCGCGGTGGGTATCGTCCGCTCCGGCCGCCATCTTCTTAGGCAAACGCAACGACTTAATATCACCGAATGGTCTATAACGAGATAGGGAAAGAGTGTGTGAGGATAATCTTGCCACCATTTCTCTTCACATCAGCACAACGGATACTTACTTAAACAGATCGCGCACTTCCTTTCCGGTCGCCTGGAAGGGAATGTTACGAACGAGGATCTTGCTGCCGGTTTGCTTCTGTGCTTTGTTCGTCTTGCCCTTACGGTCTGTACTGTCGTGAGCGGAACGGAGCGTACGATCGCTACGTGCTAGCTCCACCGTACGGCCATCGATCTGTACAGACTGCAAATGCTTGAGAGCATGATCGGCGGCTTGTCTGCGCTTGAACTGAATGAAACCGTAGCCGCGGCTTTCGTTGTGTCCACGACCGGACATATCGATACTTCGCACGACCTGCACGGAATGGATTGTGCCAACCGTCCTGAAGCGCTCTCGTATCGTGTCCTCGTTGGTAGTAAAGCTCAGGTTCTTGATGAACAGTGTCGTGCCGTCCTCGGGTTCCACATCGTTATCCTCCTGATTGTGTTCCTGCTTAATCACCTGCGCAGCCGGTTCCGCATCGGACTCGGTGGCCGGTGTTGCTGACGATGGTGGAGCCGCTGTCGTGAAAGTATCGACAGGAGCCCACTCGAGAAAAAGTGGATTCGTTCGGAAATTGCTATAGGCGAGCTTTTTAAATGCTTTTCGAGCTTCGCTCGGATCCAGGAACTCAACGACGGCTGGAAGCATGTAAGAGGTTATGATAAAATTGATTGATTGCAGACCAATTCAGAGGGTAAGATCATCATCATAATCTATATATTCGATTATTTGACGATATTATAGTCTGAATTAAAATGGGTCTATTTGTAGTAGCATGAAGTTTTTTTTTCCTATGTTTGATCATTAGATTAATTGAAATCGGACGATGAAATGCTATAACTCTCAAATTTCCATTTTTACATCAACAATTCGATTTATGCTTAGCAGTGAAGATGTGTTGATTTTATATTACTACTTCTACTAGATTGTAAGCATAATTTATTAAAGCTTAAAATCGAAAAGTTTTAACTAAATAAATAAAGAAATAAGTTATTTAAAAGAAAATTTCAATAAACACACTTACCTGTGACGGCACTTGGTGGCAAAACGACCCGTCCCAGTATGCCAAACGGTGCGAAGATCTTTCGCAGTGCTGCAGTCGTACAGCCGGGTGCCAAATTTTTCACCAATATTACCATGTTCGAACGTTTTCCGTTCTGCGGCCCATCGAACGCATGCAATGAAATGCCATGCTGCTGCAGGAACGTTCGCATTTCAAGTACAAGTTCCGTTTCTCCTAGTGCCAGCTGGACGGCCGCACTTGTCTCACCGTCAGGCGCAATCAGTATTTTCTCCTTGGTGGTGCCGTATTTTTTCGCCATCGCTTCAGCTACCGCATTCTCACCGATGAATAGTGTGTTCCAATTATGGCTGGATTGGGCCATTTGTTTGAGCTTCTGTTCTTTCTGCTTCTTGTAATCGGTAGCATCGCCGTCTGTCGAATCATCGTTCGTGGGCACGCTAGCCGGCATGATGTGGAACATGCGGCCTTGGAGGAAAGTTCCATTTAGCTCGTTGTATGCGACAACGGCGTGCTCCGGCATCATGAAAGTGACCGTACCAAAGCCCTGTAAAAATTAATAAAATAATGTGGGAGATCCGAACCAAAATATTTTAGAATATATTAAAAAAAATTATAAATGATGCTTTTACGATCAATTTACCTTCAATTTCCGTGTGTTGGAATCGATAGGCACATCAACCTCCGTCAATGGACCGTACTTTTCGAATAGCTCCCGGATGTCATCCTCCTGTACCGAGTATGCCAAATTACGGAAGAACAGCTTGCCTGACTCGCTTATCGCTTCATAGTTTGCACCGGATGCTTTCTGCCGTTCCCATTTCGCCTGCTTGCCCGTTTTCTGGGCGTCTTGCGCTTTTGCTGCATGCTGATTGCTGCGTGTTGTGAAGTCGTAGATTTTCAGCTGTTTCCCACCAAAGAAGCTCTTGTTCATGAGTAGCGCCTTATGCAGCTCAGACTCGGTTTTAAACCCAACATATGCGAACCCTTTCACCTTGGGTGGAAGGCGAACCGAGTAAGGTTTGGCAATCTTGAAAAAGCGCAACAGATCCTGCCGCTTTGTGGATTCCGGTAGATTCTGTACCTTAGCGACGTATAGTGTGACCAATGGCTTTTTCGACGCCTTTTTCTCGTCCGCAGAGTCATCTTTCGCCGATGGTTGGTTGACAGAGATTGAGAGATCGATACCTGAATCACCGGTGGATAGATTATCGTCAGCTCTTAGAGGCTGCTGTATTTGATTGTCCCACACTTTGCTGCCGGGCCGTTTGTGTGCGTCCAGAAACTCCTGGAATTTGGTGTCGTCCTGATACAGTTCTAACACATCCTTCGCCGTTTGAGTCTTCTGCTTTTTTGGACTCTGCTTTGTACTCGGTGTGGCGGACACATCATCAGCCTGCTGTTCCACATTCTGCGCGTGTTTACTCCAGACCTTCAGCGATTTCGACTCGCTCAAAGCCACGCAAGGCTGGACGGTGATTTTTGAGGTGTGTATGTAACTGTTGTTGAAGTGTTTGATCGCTTTGCCGGCTTGCTCTTCGCTCTCGAAACCAACGAAGCCGAATTTGCGAAACTTGCCTTCCGGCGTGTACTTGAGCTGCACATCTGTAATGACGCCGCAGGTGCTGAAATGATTCCGCACTTTTGCCTCGTCGAACTGAAAATGACCTAACAATATTAGTAAGGAGAATCACACGATTCTAAACAATCTTGGCTTACCTCATTTGGTATGTTTTTGATGATTATTCTTGACATTTTTTTATTATACGAAAATAAAATCGAGTGAGAAAAGGATCACATAGCGATCACACTACGATTAAGGAAAAGCTTGTTGTGTGTATTGCTTAGCGGTAACATGACATTTCTACATGTGCTACAGTGGACACACAGACTGTTTTTATAACAAGATGTGTCAAAATCATATGGATTGAACAAATTGTAGGTAAGCAGATCAAAATACAATAATTACAGCCATCGAAATAATCAGATAATGTACAATTTACCAAAGACAACAGTTCCGGTATAAAATAATAAATGCGTTTGAAAGTTTTCTACAGATGATGAAAGCCACCATATTTATTTAAGTAAGGTGTATCAAACACTTAGTAATAGTGTATATCACTTACATCAACTATAATAAATCATATCCTGTGGTAATTATACCACATTTAAAACAAGAACATAACAAAGTCACAGCTCTTAAGAATTGTACACAAATTCATTGAAAATGTAAACAACACCCATTTTGTATCAAACCACCGTGCAGAGGTCTAGCTGTCTTTTTGACATATCTTAATGCGAAAATACAAAGCATATTTAGGCTGTGTTTGTGTCTGTTAACAATTTGCGAGGTACAAACGCGCATTTTACAGTGTCAAACTCGTAATCCCACCAGTGTATGTAGTTAACTCACCGATCCTATTTATCTGACGCTTCGACCCATCTCCAAGAGCAAGAGATGTCTAGTGAATATCAGCATGTGAGCAAAAGTAAGCTGAAGTTAAAGAATGATTCCGACACAAAGAAAAAGCACAAGAAAAAAGACAAACGAAAGGAGAAAGAGAAAGTCATCCGGGCTGTCTTGGAGGATCCGACCGCCAGGAGCGATGAACAACATCAGAAAACCCCATCCACCACCAATCAAGGTCGCGTTCTAACAAAGGCGGAGGAGTCTTTCAAGAAGATGCAGGAGAAAATGGTAAGTTGGTACATTTTGTTCCCCATCATACTGAACAAAATTATGCACTTAAAAACAAGTAATAAGTCATTAAGTCATGATGCCATTCGGGCCTTATTAGTTTATATCGACTAGGGTTAATATAGTATGTCAACTTAAACAACTATGTTATCGTTTTTGAGCCGGGTAATAACACAAGTTTTTAGCTTTTAAGCATATACTACTAGTTCTTTTTTTACGAGAACATGTTAAATCACGAATAGATTGAATAACATTTTACTCTTTACTCGCACAGCAACATAAACGCATCGTCGAAAAAGCTCAGATGACGCACAAACAACGGGTGGAACAGTTCAACCAACATCTCGACAGTCTGACAGAGCATTTCGACATACCAAAGGTGTCGTGGACGAAGTAAATCTCCATTTTAGTCGGGCTTGCATTGGTCTCAATATTCGTTGTGCCCCTTTGTTGCAAGTATCAAACAACAGAACATATAACATACAACATTCATATTTTATCTGCAAGACTCTGGAGTTAACAACTAAAATAAAAGCTTTTAAATTATATTGTTTGTTACAGTTTTTCAACTTGTTTAGGTACTAATAACAGCTATATAATGTTATGAGCATTCACTCTGTTTTGATGTGGTTTTAAGTTTTCATAGACAGGAAAACATTTTCATGTTGTTCAGATGTAGATACTGCTTTCTTCCCTAAAAGTTAAGGTTAAGAATCTCTCCAAATTGTGGTTTTATATGCAACGATTTTCTTTCCAGAATGCCTTTCAAAGCAGTTTGCACCAGGGGTTCAGTAGATTTATTCCAAACTTATTGAATTGTGCTTCTCAACGCAATACATCTAGAAGCAAAACAACAAAACCCATAATTAAAAGTATCATACATATTAAATTGTTAAATACAAATATTTCAACAGTTTCACAACACCGCAAGAAGTCGCAGCCGTACAGTGTAAAACAAATCATTAGGTGTGAAAGAAACAGACAGGTTTAAGGCCATTATAAGCCAGCGCAACTAAAAAACCAAAAATTTTTAGAAAATTCTTTTATCGCTTGTCACTTTTTCAAGAACTTCAGTATCTTTGCCTCCCGCTCACTCGTCGATGGACTCGCGGTGGACGGTGACTGGCGGAAATTGCGGTTCGGGATACGATTCGATGGACCGGCCGATGTTTCGGCCGCAGACGATGAGACGGTGGGTTCGATGGCAGGAATACATAAGTCCGCAACGTCGGCACTTGTTGAGGAGACAATGGGGCTGCTTGAACTCTCTGGCAAGGCACGTTTGACACGAGCTGCAACCAAAGCCGCACCGGTAGCGTTTGATAAGCGGTCAAGCAGTGTTGAACGAAGCACACAACCAGACGAACCCTCATTATTTGGACTGAAATGTAGTAGCACCTGCGGAAAGCAGCTGGCATCGATCAGTGAAGCAGCCGGCTGTAGAACCACCTTTGGTGGGGTCGTATCTATTGTGGGAAGAAAGATGTAAATCAAAGTAGGGTCAAAACTAACTTCAAATGGTTGTAACCCGCACTTACACAGCGAGAATGATTGCGTCGGTTCGGTGAGGTAGGAACGGACAAACTCCATCACGTGTTCGATTGTTTCGTGTACCTGAAACACACCTTGCAGCACGTGCCGGTCAGGAAACTGGATGCGGATAACCGCCTGACGGTAGCGATGCATGTTGCTCAGCAGCTGCTGGTTTCGCTCGTGTTCACGCAGCTCTCCGGTAATCAAAGGGGCATCATCTAGCGCTTTTACGCGATCCTGCAGCTGCTTATACAGTTGCATTATTTCTGGTACGGTTAGCTCGAAGAATGAGTCGGCCACATCTGCTTGTTCACGTTCCGCGGTGGACGCGTGATACAGCACTGCATCTCGTGCACCCAACACAATGATTTGTGCTTCCGGGCGTGGTTTTTCCGGTTCTACCGGGTGTATTTCGACAACGGGTTGAGGTTCGACTGTTGCTACCAGTACCTCTTCCGGTATAGTATTCTCGGGCTTCGCCTCAGGCACCACTGGTGGTTCAGATTGACTCATTTCAACTGGTTCGCTCGAAGGCACACTTGTGGGCAGATGGATGGGCACCGGCACACTAGGTGATTGCACTTGTGGCAACGGAGCAGAAACATTGGCCTGTGTCTTCGGCTCTTCCGCCCGGCGCTGTAACAGCCGCAACGCAGCTCGACCTCGAGTTAAACCGAGACTTTTCAGCGTGGTCGTAGCCAGCTGTTTCCAGAACACCTCACAACGCATATAAACTAACACCGGATAGGCCTCAGCGTTCGCACGTTCTACACACAGTGCCTCCAAAACCTCGAGCAGCGTCTGCGATGGCTTGAACGTACCGTTCGCGGTGCGCGTTCCGTCATCCAGCTGCAGCTGCACGATCACATCCTCATCCTCTGTACGCACCCGTTTCGTTTTCGCCATTTCGAGTTGCGCGTTGTTCGGCAAACCCGAGAATCGAAACATGGTCGACAGATCGAGCACCTTGTTGTGGTGCAGCAGATCGAATTCATTCTCGAGGAAGTTGTACTTGCGACAGACTGTCTCCAGGATCTGATTGCGGAAAAGGTGATCATTACAAATGTGCTGACATGGGTTAGGCAGCATGCGTTTATCTTTCACTTACTTGCATGATGGTCATATTCGGATCCACTTTCACCGTCTGGCGCCGTCCGTGCACGGTTAGAACGGTAACGGAACGCGTCGTCATCTTACGATGCCGTATAAATACTTACAGAATAAGGATAAACACACCGGTTTTGCCTCATGTATTTTGCGACGAGTGATAAACCGAAACACCGGTTAAACGAAAACGCATCACCAACGATGACTTGCTATGATTGTTGAACTGATGGGTTTGCTTGAGTGAAGCTGAGGACCTGCGTTTCACGATGTAAACATTTCACTCTTGACAGCTTTGGCAAGCGCGTTTATACGCAATAGCTGAACTGCAAGGCGTGTTCCGTTTTTGTTAAAGGTATGTTTGTTATCGAACCGAGGTTGGTTAAAAACAATCATTTGAATATATCACACGCACCGGAGCTATTTAACGTTCATTCCCTGTGTTCATAAATCTTGCACATTTCGTATCTGCAAATAACATACAGATACACATACCACAATACAAATTTGTTGCACCGATTTTTCGGGTGATGATCTATTTTTAACCCACAAGTACTCACACGCAGACGATTGAAACACTATTTTTACCCTTGCCTAGAGGTCCGTGGTTGCTAGGGACGGTTTCACGTGCTTCGTTTTTAACAAATATAACAGAAAAAAACCTACAGGAATTATTATCGCCTGGAATCACAGCGTGTTCACCATCTTGCTTTTATTGCTCATTGTATGTTATCGTCTCCTTCGCTACCGTTTTTACGTTCCAGATCTCGAGTGACCTCGAGAGATCGGCAAAATGCCCGGCAGAAAACGGTGTGTACACATATTATCTTGTTCGCATTTGCCTACGCGTTTCTGTTATTCCATCGATTTCTCCCCTCGTTTCATTCTTGTTACTTTTGGTGGGAAATCTTGTACAGATTTTGGAGAAGGATGGCAATGTGTCTGCGTCTCGTAAAAGTTAATCAAGTCTTTTCATGTACATGCTGTCTGTTCGCTGTCGTTTGATTAATAGCACTTTGCTATATTCGTTTGGTTCGTCTGCGTGCCCGGTGGAAAAGAACCTCCACATACCACCCACTGTTATGTGGTCGTGCTTTTTAATTGAGCGTAATAAGCTACACGTGTTCGATTTGGGATATCAATGCGGAAGAAACGAAAACAAAAATCACAAAAATAATAATTACTAAACTCTAGCTACGCGTAATACAAAATAATAAAACATCATCCTGTGCACGTGTGTCGGCACACTGCTATCACACGTCCTCTGCTAACGGTTTACCCCGGACTAGAAGGGAAATAAAATAAAATAATAATGCTAATAGGAAAACGGTTCCCGCACCACGTGTGTGTCCCTTTGGTTTGCGGTGTGTTCTGTTTTATACATCAAAACGGGGTATTATGTCAAACTTGTAAAACAAAAACGTATCAAATAATCTCACTCGCACCGTGTGTGTTTCTTAAACTAGATAGAACTAGCTGCTTAGCTATGCGTATGACGCACGTGTGTCTGTGTGACTGATCTGACTGTATGGGAGAAAAAGGATAGATGGTTGGCTGTCAGCATTGTCCATATTTAAAAAAAATTAAATATAAGACAACGTAAACACCAATTACCATCAAAATGAAGAAAAACTAAGAATTTAGTTGGACTTTTTCGCATCCTTCGGTTCCTCCTTGGCCTGACCGCGGCCCAGAATCTTCGCCAAGCTATCCCAGATACCGCCAAACAGCAGCGCACAGCTCAAATTCTCGAACGGCACGAACGGATCGTGGATGCCGAGCAGGATGGACGACAGCTTGAAGTACACCAGGAAGATGACGATGCCGAAATACACGAGCGCATGCGGGGCCGAGATCAGGTCTGTCTTCTTATCCAACACGAAGATGATCGAAGCAATCAGCGACGCCTTGGTGTAGCTGAACAGGCGAAAAATTGTGGTGGAAAATGAATTTCCCCGGCGTGACTATTTCGATTGTTGATGCACGCGGCGTACACTACTTACAAGCTGGGTTGCAGGAACTCCATGGCGGTCGGGGTCCACACACCGCGGATTAGTCGCTCGATAAGCTTGGTGAAACCGGCACCATTGCCCTTCAGCGTGCCGATGATAATCATAATGATGAATGCGTTCGGGTAGAGCTTAGCAGCGTGCGTCACACCATCATGAATCTACTCGCCGGAGGAAGAGAAGAAGGAAACGATTGTAGAATGTAAAATGTGACTGTAGAATGAAAAGTGGAGTGTAGAAACTTGTGATAATTAAAGACGGATTTGTTGTTATTAAGTTGTTCATGTATTGTTCTGCATATCTTGAAGATGGTTTGATCATTTAACACCGGAAGCCTTAGCTCAGCAGGTATCCTTTGCCCGTTCTGCAACTCCGCTTGCCCCTACTTTGATCGTGTTAGGTTGTTTGATGGCATACAATATCTTTTTGATTGCTGAAATCTTTCTTCTCCCTTATATGTCTCCTCTTTCTTTATCTCTGAGAGAATGAGATTGAGATATATCTCGGATTTCCACCTTCCATCACCTTTTTCTTACCTTCTTGGCGCGGTAGATCTCTTTCATGGCGCTGGCGACAAGCTTGATCGGTAGGAACTTGGCCACCTTATAGCCAATATCGAATGGCGTGTAGAAGACGATGTACCAGCAGGCAGTCGCAACCAGCAGCTGGGGTGTGTTCTTGAGCGGCGCAAGGATCGGCTCACCGAGCAGCCCGTTCGCAACCATACCGCCGGCAAAGACGACCAGCATGGTCGACAGCCAGCATGCCAACGGATGCTTCCGGGAAAAGGTGTGCGCACCCGCCCCGAGATCCTCCTTCACCGATAGCGCACACAACAGACTGTGTGCAATATCGAAGTAGGGGAACATCTTCAGCTTGATCACCTGGTTGGCGATATCGAGAAACGCCTCCGGATCCATCGTGGCACGAGTGGTTAAGTTGGTCTAAAGGCGACTCAAAATGGCTCCTGATCGAAAAACAAAATTTAGACCTCCCCCGCAAGAGAGAAAAAAGAATTATGCAATTATAAATCCGTGAAAAGTACGAAAAACGCACACGCACATACAAACACACACTTAAAGACACACACGCACCACAAACGTTAACTAAGTAGGCACACAACGGACCGGAACGAGCACGATCCACGACTGTACGGCTCGAGCTTAGCGACACGAAAAAGGCCCGGGCATGCCAGGGTCGTGCATCACCAGCTTAGATGGTCGCGTGTCCGCGCAGAACGACCTGCGCAGTTTTATTGTAGCTTCGAGAGAAACAGAGCGAAAGAGCAATTGAGCGATGTAGAGAATACTGGGATATAACCATACCCCCCACAATGCGTTTTCAAAAAGTGGAACCTTTACGTTCGCGCTTGGTTCCAGTACAACCAAGCCATTTCAAAATATTCGATAAATGATTAACGATAATTGTCATTATTATTTAAATATTCTCTTTAAGGCTATTCAAGCGTTTACTTGATGTGTATCTAGTACCTAAACTAATAATACCGACTTTCTCCAATAATGATAAAAAAATCGTGTCGACTACTATGGTTTGAAATGTTCTACGACTGTTTTTCTCCGCAGTCTTACTTAGTTATAATTGATGGTCTTCTTGAAGTAAATGTAGCTATGCCTGACCACGTGCCATGGCAAGCACGGTATGTGCAATGCCAAATCACACATGTTTTAGTATTACTTAGACTCTCCGAACTTTTCCATTTGAAATACAGGTGGAGATAGGCATACTGGCATCTAATTGTGGTGCGTCCCAAAAGACCCCTTCCGGGAGCGCTTCGTATCGCTATTTCCGTATCTCTTCTCGCTCTGCAGACAGCCAGGAGTTTAAGTGTGACAGGTGTTGTACGAGGTGTGCGTCTCGGACGCACTCGAAACGACTGCGCGCCAAACAGCCACCACAGGCGCAAGTGGGGGTACGTGGAGAAAGAGATTTAAAATTAGAACCAATGAATGTCGCTGGCTGGCTAGCTGAACCCTTCGGTCTAGAGAACCTAACCGGTTCGAGTGCACCGAAACACCGCGTACAATCCGGTGAAATAGGCGCGGATCCCGAGGAGCGTGCGCTGTACCAAACGTGTGTGTACTGTCTATCTGGGGATGTGTCGTGTCTGGTTATTTATAAACCTGACCGCCAATCAATTTTATGCTCACGATTATGCTGAACACTTTCGCTCCGCACTCAAGTGACAAATGGGGATGGATTTTAACAGTTTTACTTACGTCGTTATGGACTGTTTTGTTCTTTATTCACCACGCGAGGCTTCAGTGAAGCAATCGGAACCGAAACGAACCCAAAAAAGCTAGTCACGAACAGTATTTATGCAACAGAAAACCACCAGGAAAACAGCCACGACCCGGCCGCTTTTCGGATTGTTTTTGTTTCAACAACGAACGCTCTCGAACGAAATGTCAAAACGTTTTTTTTTTTATTATTATGGACTAAGTAGCGTATACACGGTGCTATGAAAGAGAGAAACTAAACGTAATTTATTATGTTTTAGATATTGAATGCTACAATTGTTACTAATTGAAGCAAGTCGCTAATCAAGAATGATTTGCATTTTTTAGAATATTTATTGCTCTGGACCTTACTTCTACACAAGAAAATTATTACCTTAAGCAATAAGTTAGTCACCATCGACGCTCGGTCGAACTAATTGTCATATGTTTGAAAAGAACTTTGTGTCTTAAAAATAATAATT
This sequence comes from Anopheles farauti No. 4, assembly GCA_000956215.1. Lineage (NCBI taxonomy): Eukaryota > Metazoa > Arthropoda > Insecta > Diptera > Culicidae > Anopheles > Anopheles farauti No. 4. The sequence goes on from JXWZ01000577.1 coordinate 15,730, forward strand.
TAACATGGTAAAATGGCTAAAACTCAGACCAGCTGTAATTATTTAAACCGTAAAGTCTTTTTGTTTAGAGGGATTGATAATTAGATCTCGTTTTATACGATCAGTACACATTAAAACCCTCGAAAATCTTGGTTTCCCATGCAAGAGAAAACAATGTTTATTTAACGCTTCACATCTTGCGATTCAATATCGAATATTGTAGGTTAATATTTATAGTATTGGTTTACATTTCGTTTCAATATGTTTCATGTTTTATAACAGCTCTACAATCCTTAGTAACATCTCAGTGTACTACACGTAGTGGGGGAATTTCTCGGTTTGATCAGTGGAATACACTGTTTCTTCATTTACTTACGACACCGGGCATTTCATTACCGGTAGAAGCACAGCAGAAACAAACAGAATCATTTAACCCTTTTAATAACATACATTTTGGTTTACGTTGAGGCGGTTCTTAACACGAGATGCACAGCGAAATTTGCTTCAGCCTTGGTAGAGGACTAATGAAAGCGCACTGATCTACTCTATTCGCATTCCCTAATATATATCGTAGGGTAAATAACAAAAGCACATCTTTTGCCTGAGCGCCAAGAACGGTTGGGACGTGCACATACATGTCAAAAAAGTCAAAATCTGTATCAAATTACTCGTGCTTTACCTTTTGCTCGTAACCTGCGCAACACAACCGGCGGTGTACGGAATATCGTAAAATAAACTTAAAATGTTTTTCTAATAGTACAACACCAAGTACCGCTGCATCTGCTTTGCCCCCTCGTTCGCCATAACTCGTGATGGTGGGGTATTGTTTCGTTACTCCTTACTGTCCCTCATGGCCTTTAGGCAAAGTTGCAACACGAGTTCGTTTTCTTTGCTGTCTTGTAAAATGCTTTGCTCTGTATCGAGAGTGACTCGGACTTGTACACCAGATCATCCAACTTCTCGCCCCGTTCCAGCACTGATTCGATCGTGTTGCGCAGGATAATCTTCGTCTCGTCCAGATCCTCCTGCATGCGCGTGAGCGCGTCGGCCTCTCGTGGGTCCTGGTATTTGCTGAGCGTCACCGGCAGAGTACCAAATTGAATGGCTGCCTCGTTCGTCGCCACAGGCCACTGTTCTGTACCCACCTTCGACGAGAAATCATCCAGTACCTTTGTCAACAGCGTATGGGCGACGCGCTGTGGGTACTCGTGGTCTGCGATTAGCACCGCGCCCAGATTGTCCGCACGTACGTAAACGTGACACATGTATACATCTTGCTTCACTGACTGGCGGGTAGCTGCTTGCGTTCGCTCCACGAGGGTTTTACTGGCGAAGCTAGATAATTAAGAGGAAAGAGTTTCGTGTTTTTTTTTCAGATTCGAAGCAATTCGGCCTGAAGTGAGTTCTCAGAATAACTTACCTAATGAACTCCTGCACTGAACCCCGCTGAAAGAAGGAAAAGCTTTGCAGGTCGTAGGCCGATTTCAATAGACGTGCCTCGGTCGGGGCTTTGTAAAACACGCTGAGCGCGTACAGTTTTACCATTTCGGCTGGTCGTGGGGGTTAAATATTAGACAAGTTGCGTTAATCTCGCACTTTTCCAAGCCCAGGGACAGGTCAGAACGCTCAACACAATCGCTTCAATTGAAGCCGGACACCTTTGTTTGATGTGATGTTTTTTTTCTATCTATCCCTCTATCGTAAACTCGATTTTATGTTCCTCCGTTCTTCACAGTAGTCACACGGTAAAAATCGTTAATTCGTCGGAAAACACAAGCAAACAGCTGTATCACAAGAGTACGACGTGTGGTGAACCGTTTTCAATTGTCTAAAACAATCACCCCGCATGGCCTATAACGAAACCTTTAATCACAGAAAATACGACCCCTGCTTGTCTGGAATTGAGAAGCGAATTTCCAATCTGTTATGATCGTTGTCTTGCTTCAAGCCGTACTAGATGAAACGCGTACCAATCACATACACATACACACACTCGCGCATACAATTATCCCAAAATCTGTCGTCATCGCATCATTTGACGTAGGCTATTTGACAGTTCGCTGGGCGTTTTCACATGCTGCTAGCTTTCAATGTTTGAATGTTTGAATGTAATGTTCGTTATACTTTTCGTTGGTAATAAATTTGACACTCTTCACAAAATATAATGTATTTTTTATAATGATATGTAGGGTAAGGCTGGTGTCACTGCTCCATCGCGCGCGATTTCGTCGCGCGACGAATCGCAAGGGGGTGTCACTGCTCACGCGATTTTTTCTGTCAAACGGCACTTGAAAATAAACAAAACATGCACATCATAACTTTTTGTTTGAACAAAAAATTCATTATAAT
>JXWZ01000580.1:0-27343 GCA_000956215.1 Anopheles farauti No. 4
CTTCCTCGCTCTCGCTCTAATTTTTTCCCCCATTTCGCTCTGACATATAAACACACCTCAATCTCACAGCTCATTATTTCCCCTCCCGGCCACGCTGCCACCCGCACCCCCCGCAAAGGAATTCTATGCTTCATCATTCATCTTACTTCCTTTTCGAACTGCGCACCCCCCCCCCCCCCTCCCTCCTCGCCGCGCTCCCGGCTCACCCACTCTCCACAGTTCATTTTCATTCCATTACTCATTTTCATCTGCATGAAGCGTACTTATTATTTTTATCGCTCTTCGCCCTTTTCCTCGTTCTTTTCCCTGACATTGTTGCCGATGCTTTCGCATGGTGTTGTTGTTGTTGTAATAAGTTGTTTTCCGCTCAGCAGAGGCGTTTTTTTTTTTGCTTCAGCGTGTTCGCGTTCGTCGTGCAGCGACGGTGCATCTGGGCTGCATGTGTTGTTGATTGGAGGTTGATTGTGTTGGCTGTATCGCTACCTCCTCCACTGTCTGGTGTGTCTTTCGAAGATTTTCGATCGGGGACAACATTACTCTATTTCTGTCGAAGTCGGTGCCAAATGTTGGCGGTAGTCTTGCTGCTCAGCGCAAGACGACGATCACAGATCTTCACCAAACTCCCACTCCAAAAAGAGATTCAATAGCCGCCGCGTTCCAAGAACCGCTCAAGGCAAAACAGCATAAAAACACATGTTCTCGAGCACACTCTGTTTGCGCAGAGTGTTTTTTCTGCTGCTGCTACGGGCAATAGCTACCTGGAGCACAACTAGAGCGAGCAGCAGAATAACGCACACGAGACGAAAACAAACGGTATGAGGTTTGCTTTAGCTGGCCTCTTAAAATGGTCGCTCCTCCGCAGACAAATGACACCCATCAGATTGACACATGGGCAAACAAACGGGGCTATTGACGGGTCACAAAAAAAAATGATGGCCGCCTTTTGAGCAGGGGGCAGAAGGAGATCGTTCAGTGCGTTGGAGGTTCAGAACGATCGGAACGCGATCACGAGGTGTATTTCCGATCGATTCGATCCATCAAAACACACAAAAGAGCACCAATCCAAGCAGAAGGAAACCAAACGTCATCGTTCCGCGCGTTTGCAGCGGCGTGATCATGTGGTACATGGAGATGACGCGGAGGGTGTATCATAAATCTGGTGGAGCGAGGGCACCGAACTGATCGCAGGGTTTAGGATCTACGTTTGACGGAGCAAACGATCGCAAGTCAAGGTTGCCCCATTTAGTAGCCAAAATTGATAGACCTGGAGCGTACAACCCACACCATCCGGGAGAATGGTGTAGAAGAAACGATTCGAATGAGCGTGTGGAGAAGTACTATTGCTTGACAGAAGGGTAGCTACACCGAGTAGGACGCGAGTGGAGAGGATAGGTTGATTGTTGATTGTTGTTGCTGCAAGCATCTGGATGTGGTTTATGCCACCAGGTAGGACACAGAAGATCGCACTAGACGTCACCCACGTACCTGCTGATCCTTGTAAGACTTTGCATACATAAACACGCACACACACGCACACACCACCTGTCACAACTCCCTACCGATCTTCCTATCACGGATTTTCCTCTTGCTCACACACGAGTTCCAATTCCTCTTCCTCATGCGTTATGTCACATGCCAGTGGTGTGATTGACTTCGGCAAACTATGCGTGTATATGTCACCACTGCCACCACGTCCTGTTTAAAGTCGCTATTCCAACTCGCACGTCAATCACGGTCACTTGCTTCGCCGACAGTCGCTTTATTAGAACAGAAGGTCCTGATGCTGGGCGCAAGAGTCTGGACTGCAGCTGCAGTGATTGGAACGTTGGAAAAGACAGCCAACCAAGCACCGTTTCTTTTGCTTACATTACGTTCAGGGCACCTGGGAAGTGATACACCCGTAGTCTAAGCCCGTAGTTAAACTCAGTACACGTTCGAGACGAAAGCCTGTGCCAACGAAACACACCGTGCCAAAGCGATAAACACTGCGTCACCAAAGCACACGGGCTCTTCTCGGAACGATCTTCCTGAGGCAAGCAATAAGGATCGCACACGCACCGTCCTAGCACGGCTACTATACGTCGCACTGCTGCTTCGCTTCGCATTCGCCTTCTTAGTATACGCACACGCACCAGTATATAGTAGACAGCCGAATGCTCTCACGGTCGCTGACCGAATGAATGAAGGAAGCAAAAGTTTCGATTTCTTCACACAAAACCCGAGCCAAAGTCGAACTAGGCATAGCAGCTTGACGGACGGCGGGGCTGGGCGAGGGTTCGCGGGAGCATTAAGGGCATGTCGAGGAGGTGCGCGTTGTGTGTGCGAGGAGGACGCGAGACGCAGTTGAAGGCGAACAGTATGAAACGCAAACACAAACACACGTAACGGCGCCTGTCCAAGTGTGCGTGTTTCGAGAAGTCGATGCACTACCAAGCAAAGCTTCTCAAGCACGATAAATATAGCTCCATCCCGTTCGTACTCGGCCAACTACGCGGAGAAACGTCGTCAAGTGATCGGTTTCAATACTTGCTCTGCCTCTCACTCTCCCTCTCTTTCTCTCTTTCTCTCGCTCTTTATAAAATGTGTGCTATAACACACACTTCCACACTCGTACCAGCTTCAAGTTGCATTACATCTCTTTCGCACGAGTACGGTTGCCATGGCACACACTCCTTGATTTGCTTCCGTCGCTACACACCTTCAGCAGGCAGCGGCAACCGTCATCCAACCAACCCAACACCAACACTGTCGGCGTGCTCTCTCACATACACTTGACGTGATACTTCGTGCGCCAGTGTGTGCGGCATTGCTAGGTACCTTTCTTAAGCTTGTACCCGCGGTGGGAAAAGTGTCGCAGTCACGGTAGGAAAAATACATTTTCTTCGCTGTCAGGGAAACTGACTGGGAAATTACGATGAATCGTTCAAATGATTTAAATTTATTAAATGAATCGCATCAGATGGAAATAAAATGTAAACATGAGATAAAGCTCACATGGAATAAAATATTTCTAATTTCCGGATAAATCCCACCACTCCATCATGTTTTCATTCAAAACGATTGCGGAACACGTCCTTAGAATGTGTGTTTAATTTTCTCATAAAAATAGCTTTATCTTAACGAACATCGACACACAAGCAGATAAGCGCTATGGCATTGAATTCTATTAAAAACAAAAAAAAACATGTTAAACATACAGCATATCTTTGCATACAAATGGACAGTAAAGAAAAGCATAGTACGAACCGACTGGGAGGGACAACAGAAAGAGAAGGAAGAAAAACAGATTCGTCTAATAAAATCGGTCAAACCGGTATTCGTGCGAGTCCGATACGTGGCGAGCGGAAGGGAGGAAAAAGGGCGAAGAGAAATAAAAGTATTATAGACGATCATACGGCATTTCCAATTTTTGAAGGATTTCTGTCAGCGCTCAAGACGGGAGGGAAAAAAATTAGTTTATGCTGCTTATGTACATACGCGGTGTGTATACAGCTACGATGTTCTGTGCGCATCATGCTTACATACGCATACAGGCACACAAACACACACACACACACACACTCTCTCCTTCGATGAACAACGTAATGCTTCACTGCGATGGGCCCAAACGTTGGGAAGGAAACGATACCGGAGTAAAATAGAAAGCACACGTGATTATGCAAACACAAAGCCCAAATATCAAAACGCTCACACACACTCGCACTGTCGCGTTTAGTAGGAAGTGGCATTACGGGTACTCGGAAGTGTGCTGGTATGCGCGTGCCAGTACATAAGAAATGATGCTTTCAATCAGAGAACGATTGGGAGGGAAGGGAACGAGAGGTTTACAGTGTAGCATGCAACACTATTGCGATAACACCAACACACACATAAAGTTTCCTTCAACGAAGGGGGTACGGAAGGGAACTAGCGCGGGATGTGAACGAGCGAGAGTATGTGTGTGTGTGTCTGTGAGAGCGAGAGAGAACAAGAGTGAAGTTAACTTTGATACGAGGCCAAGACTGGCAAGCGTTATAAGGAAACATACAAGGAAAAAAAAACATAACCTAGAAAGCAGCTACAAACATGGCACGAAATTTGCTCCCGCTATATTTCATATTCATAATGAACCGCTTGTTGTTATTGTTCGCGGCGAATAGCTGCTTTGGCATTGTTGCATTGAAGCTGTTTTCTCGCTTTTTATTACCCTGTTGGGTTTTTCACTCGCCCTCACCCGTACTCCCTCGAAGCCGTCGTAAGCTCGGGGTCGGTTAAGGGACTTCGGAAGGGAAGGGAGAGGGGAGGACAAAACATTGTTTATCAGTTAAATGCTAACGGAACCGAACAACGTTGAAGGTAACATTTAAATCTAAGAGGTTCGAACTAAACATTTATGACAATTTTGCGTCTGTTCGCTCTTAGGGGATTTCCCTGTACGGCTTTCTCTGCGGCTCCGTGCCATGCCGGGTTGTAAGATTTAGCAGTAGTTACGAAGCTTGCTTTTAAAAGCAGCCCTTTTGGTATGTAAGACTTGTTCAGCAATCATGCTAGGGTTGCTCTTTTTTGGCCAAAACACACTAGGAAACCCTGGATTGAATTATTCTGTTTTGTGTTGTTTTGGCATTTTTTTCTTTTTTTTTTTATATGCATCTCTCAATTACGATGGAATGTTTATGTGAACCGATGTGCTTTAGATTGGTGGTTGTTTAAGGAAACGAGAAACGTAACATCTAATCTAAACCATTCAAGCTCTTTGGCAGTTCGCTCGCTCTACCTAACAGGTTCTCGCTCTCTTTCTCGCACTACCTCTTCCTTACCCATTTGAGCTGTCACACTATGTAGCACTCCACATCTTGTTCCCTACACATCTGTCTATTTTCATCTATGATACACTCCGATTCGAGCGATACATTCAGCATTTCAATGCTGGCTACGAATGTCCGTGTGTTTGTGCGCTCGATTGTGTGTGGTGGTGTTTGTTGCAGGAGTGGAAGTGTGGGGGGAAGAGGAGCGGGCAAAAGTATACCGAGCGAGTGGGGATGATGATTTGAAGATACATTCGCACACAACCACAAAACAAACCCCACACTCCGCCGCGCACCACACCGCATCTTGATAACGTTCGCATTTGCCAACGTACAAGGTACTTTTAAAGATATCATCCCCGTAATATTTCGTATTGGAAAATTTTTGTCATAACAAAAAAACCCATTTTCGGGAAGTGTTACCGCGCACTTCCAGTTACGTTTGATTCGTTGTTTTCATCCCGTCTCTTTTACTCTAGCTCTCACCAGGCGATCCTCTCTCGCGTGCGCGCTCTCTTACTGTAACAGATTTCTTTCGCTACTCATTAGTCGACTGTCGGGCGTTTACTAAGCGGCCGTTACCATGACGTCTAGTAAACTGCCCGTTAAGCGTACTAACCGACCGTCGAATAAACCGTCGAATAAACCGTCGAATACCGAACTCGCTTATAGCGAGGGCACACGATCGGGATCGTTTCGCTTTACAATTTTTCCTGTTTCTATTAAAAGTTTAATGAAACAAATTGAACTCCTCCCACGTGTAATCATCATTCTGATGCGCTAGTACTGCGCATATATCGTCGTCGTCATACAGCAAGCTGTTTAGAAAGTGGATTAACTGCTCGTTTCTTGCTATCTCGCTCGCTGATGTAGTTTTAAGTGAGGAAGAAGGGTGGACGAGGGATGAGCCCATGCCAGTTGGAGGGGTATGCAAGAGAAACATACATGCGTACTGCTTGTACGAACATGCTGCCATACACAGGCATACATGCTGCAAACATGCGTCCCAACCTGTCTACAACCCGCTGCTGCAGGCACTCTACCCTCATATGCCGCGAATGTATGTGTGTCTCGAGCGAAACTCCTCACTTAGTAACGAAATAAATTAATTCATGTACGAAACGCGCAACACAAACAATCGCTCCGTCTCGTTCCCGCTGCCCATATCTTTGTTGTTGTCTCCTCATCCTCCAGCATTCGGCAGCATCCCACTATCCGACCCGCTCTATGTTCAGTGCTCGATATAATGTAAAAAGAAAAAAGAAAAGAAACCCAAGGCCTGAACGATAAAGCGAGCGGTGCGAGCGGTACGGGACAGGGACGGCAACAGCAAACACAACGCAACCGGGCGGGAGGTCGCGGCGGGGAGCTCTCTTCAACTAACAACTTGAAGGGAACTAACTCAAACCGAAAGTGAAATATCAAATAATCAACTTGAAAAACGGGAAAAGATAACACAATACGTAATGAACGGATTATTTCTACACATGTACAGCAGATGAGAGGGCTGCCCGTTTGCGTGCCGTCCCGTGCCGCAGGACGGCGGAGAGGTACGGTGATGGGTTTCGTCGAAGGTGAGCGGGGTGGCGGGGTGGAGGAAGACCGAGACAACGGGTGACGTTGTGTTTGCCTAACGCCAGATGAACACGATGAACACCGGCTATTAGCGCGCGCGAACTCGGTTATGTGCGTATGTGTGCATTCACCGAATTTAACGCAAAAGTAATCCCAAAGTTTGTTAAACGTCACTATTTTTTAGTTGGCAAACGGAGCGTTAACGATCAAGAAATAAAACGAATTAAACGCTTCGTTTCTGATCATGTTTGAAACGAATCTTCTCTTTACAGTCGAGCGGCTTAAACAACTACTCGATTCGTGTTGAAGGGAAGAAATAGTCCAAAAAAGTATCTCTAAATTATTGAAACAAAAATTTTATTTGTTCATAAACATTTATTATATTGATCTTGTTATGAAAAACAAAACACACAAAAGTGTAAAACAAAAAAACGTGAACGCAAATTCAAATGTGATAAAAGAACACTAGTTAAACTCGCTAGAAAAGAAATGAAAACTAAATTGAATAAAGAATGATATAAAAAAAACTAGTTTTCTAGAGCTATAAGTAAAGGCTTAAACGTATGTAAAAATATTTTTTTAATCATACAACAAGATAATATTTCAAATAATTTCTTAACTCGCAATGCCAGAGCGAATAGCAGCATACCGATTGCGTACATATTTTATTAAACACTTTACATAGTTTTCGAGGTACAATCGCAGGCACCCGGCAGGGGAGGCCGGGCGCTTTTGAAGTGCACATAAAACGAAAGTATACTTAAGTATTTGAAAAGAATCCATCCATCCAACCCCGCGCCCCGCACCGCCGTTGATAACCCGGGACCGGAGCAAGGGAGAGTTATGGCTGAAAACCAGCCAGCCACCAGTTACTCTGCCAGTTTGCCAGCGACTCCGACTTCGGCTTTAATATTTATGCTTTTATTCAAACAATACGCGGCAGCAGCCGGGAAGAAAACGAAGCCAAACAGGTGAAGGAGGGAGGTGGTGCAGCAGAAGGGTGAGGGAAGGGGGAGAGACCGAAGTGGGAGGGAGGGCGAGGGGAGGTGAAAGAAAACATCCACTCCGTAATGTGAATGATAAACTCGTTTCCTATCAATTCTTGTGAAATTCAACGTATCAAATCATTTCAACGACAGTTTTGCGTCGCACTTCCCCGCTTCGGTTTCCCCGCACCGTCCCGTTTCGTGTCCTGCTTGTCTCTGCCTGACGGCACCAACCCTTCCCCGTCCCCGGCCGCACGAGATTTATGTTATTTTTAATGCTCTGTTTTCCTGTTTTATGTATCTTTGTTTTCAAGAATTTATGTCAGCTCTTCCGAACCTCTTTGCTCTTGCACTTCCTCTCTCGCTCACTCGCGCGTTGCTCTCCCTCCCTTGCTCATGCTTTACCAACAGCACTATACGCACCGCATAACCTCCACCATCTGTGCTCCTTTTGCTGTACACGGATCGGTTCCCACAACACATCTTATTATGTGCGCTGTTCGCTTGTTCGCTCTCACTCTCTTTCTCTCTCACTCTCGCTTCCGTGGTGGATTGAGTCCGCGAGAGTCTACTGTTTCGCACACAAGCACACTCTAGATCACTGATAGCGAAAACGACACACTATACACACATTGAAGGGATGTCCAACAATAAAGCACACACTATTGCAAACGTAACACAAGGTGTATATAGGCTGTCGTATATTTGCTCGATTGGTACGTTCGTATTAGTGCGAACGGGCACACACATACATCCACAGCTCTGAGCACACGTGTATTTGCTGGTATTTTGCGCGCGCGCTCGTCTCCGGCCGCGATTACTAAGCGCACTTCGATTCTTCCCCAAAAAACCCTCACAGCTACCACAACCTTCGAACAGGGCGGTAAACCCTGTAACATAATATTCCCATACAATCGCACCTATGTACAGCGCGAGCGAGTTTACACACCAATACATAATTTAATAACACTCGAGCAAGCGGGAAAAGAACACGCGGATGAACACGGCATGAAGAAATAAAAGACATGAAGTAATCATAAATTCCTGAAAAATTGAATTATTTGTTATGTGTGCGCGAAATAATTCAATCTGCTTTCTAATGAAAAGGGGAACTTCAGAATTAAAGGGAAAGAAATGGTGCGTCACACTGTTCGTGCGCGCAGATCCAAGGGCTGGTCCGGGGGCAGGCGGCGGCGGCGTGATTACATCAATGCATATCAAACACGGTTTGTTTCAAGAAACGTAAATATTGCCGCACAAATGGAAATTCGAAATTCAGGCCGGGATGAAGTTGTACCGGCTAACTTCACCCGGTTCCCAGGATGTAGGAAATGGGCGACTTTAACACGTTACAACGAGCCGTTTCGAATTTTGACGTTTCGGCTTTAAAGAAGCGCCTGTAATTAGATTAGCCGTCCAAAGAACTAACGTATCTTTCAACGCCCGAATATTGGTCGCGGAAAAAGATGTTCTGATTTTGATGCCGGTTTTAATGGTAGTTAGAAGTGTCGCAGCACATTCATAGCAATTTGCGCCAGTATTTTACTTAAGACGTATTATTTCCAGTATCAGTTGCAATTAAACGACGAAACATGGACAGGGAAACTCCGAGAACTTCAAGATATTGGAGGGTCTATAAATCGAAACACATCCGACAGCGACTTTTTTCTTCATTTCCAATCCTTTATGGGTGGTGGAAAAAATCATGACCTACATTACGACATGCAATCGCGTTGTGTCCCGTGTTCGGACCGAGGTCCTTTAAAAACGATTTGAGAATAAAAAAAAACCGGTATACCATTCGATGTCATTTATAGTGATAAGATTCGATATTGTTTGCTCAGCCAGCGCTGGTTACGACGTTGCCAGGAACATTCCATCAACAAGGGTTCTTATTTATCGCGTTGGTAACCGCTTCGCTTCGAAAAACAATTCAAGTGCAATTTCCGTTCGCTGCCGGCAAAAGGATTTCCCATTAGCAGAGGTTATTCCATGTTCCATGCAACAGCAGCAGCCTAGCAGCGCAGATATCGTTATCGGCACAGCTATTAAGCGCTAGTTTAAACTTCAAATTAACACTAGAAATTGCTTGAAACGGTGACTCGTGTTTGTACCAGGAAGGAATCCATCCCCGCGCTGTTTCTTTTCTCGTCCGGGGGACATCGGTTTTTAATTGGGAAAAACCTTTCTTCTAATTTACCCTTATCGTGGGGAATGTTTGTTTTAGACATCGGTTGTACTGTTGCCATAAAAACATTAAGATTGCCTACGGTGTGTTGGTAGTATTTGTGTACTGTTCACATGGTTCTAGCTCCCGTAATTAATCTTGCTATTTTGTTTAGATTCTAGTAGAGGTTCGATCCTGGAATTGTCTTTCATTGCATCTTCAACAATTTGGCGTGTGCGCTAGACATCGCTGGATATAACAATCGGCTTCAGTCCATGCAAACCAATCCCCAACGACTGTAGGCACTACCTCCCCGAGCACATGGGCAGGCGGGATGGAGCGTACAAAGCGCCATATTTTATAGCAAACTGACAGTTGCGCAGTGAGCGACCGCGCTACGGACGATTGTGTGTACCAAATAGATCGATATTTCAGCTCAAGACACTGTCGTATGGTACAATCGGGCTCGCACAGAACACAGGAACGATGGCGGAGACAACTGCCGGGTCAAAGGAGGAGCCATCGGTACCCAAATGTGACTGTGCCCAACAGCAACAACAGACCCACCAGCTACTAACAGAAACCCGGGCCCAACTGGGTACGCTCGAACAAGCAAACGAGGTGGTAAGTTGGTGACGACTACACCGGATCAGCTGGTTTGACAAACTGCCCTGCGTCTCCTCCTGCAGCTGCAGCGAAAGCTCGACGGCTACGTGAAGGACAATGAGAATCTCGTCATCAAGTACGCGTTTGTGGAGAAAAAGGTGCTGGATCTGAAGGCACTGGTGGAGGAGAAGGAGTCGAAAATGAAGCGGTACGACCAGGACATAAACGCCCTGCAGAAGCAGATCGGTGTGCTGAAGGCAGATAAGGCCAAGCTGCAGAAAAACATCGAGTCGAAGGTAATGTGGTGAGGGTAGCTTACATTTGCAGCTGGATTTTGAAGCAGGTGATACATTGTGCTTCTGGAGGTTGTGAGAGCTGGAAAAATTGGAATATGGTAGTATTTCTTGCTAATGCTCTAGTTGCTAGCGCTTGCCTAGTAGGCTAGTACAGAGATCGAGCAATTTGTGGGTTATAATTTACATTAATTTTGTTCCAACACACTACAAACACCGCCATCTCCTGTTCTTCGAAAGCTCCGGGATATTGAGCGTCTCGGCAAGGAGTTGGAAGGTAGCCGTCACTATGCGTCGCAGGTTGATATGCGCTACAAATACGGTAGCTGCCGGCTGCGGCGCGAAGCGGAAGAACGAATGGTACATGAAGTGCGCGTGTGGCGCTCCAACTCTGTCCCACGGTTTCACGCTCCTCTTCCTGTGTATTTCAAGAGGCTCGAGGCGGAAGTGCTAACCATGCGTCAACAGTTATTGCAGCACGTGATCGCGGAGGAAACGCACCAGACGAGCGAACAGGTGGCCGAAATGGAGCGGAAGGTGATGGAGCTGCAGGCACGCGAGATCATGCTGAAGCACGCGAACGATGAGCAGACGGGCAGGATAGCGGCACTCCAGCGGACGAACGCCGAGCTGCGGGATGGGCTCGAACGGCAGGAGAAGAAGCATACCGGCACGCTGGCACTGCTCAAGGAGTGCGAAGCGGAGCGGGATCAGCTCCGGCAGCAGATGGCCGCGCACCAGGACGAACTGGACCAGCAGCGAGCGTTGATAGCAGGACTACAATCGAAAGTTGAAGCGGCAAAGCTGGCGGCTGAGGAATCCGCCCGGTGAGTTGGCGTCATCCAGCCCTCGCGAGCTACAATCCACCTAACCTTTTTGTTCTTCTCTGTTGGAGCAACAGGCTGGAGCAACTCGCGTGCGAACAGCGTATGGAGCTGGAACAGCTTGCCGGTACGCTCGACGACCAGCGCAAAGATCTGGAGGAACTTAAGGAGCGCGAGCTGGAACTGCTCGCCCTGAACAAAGACCTGAGCGAGGTGAACTGTCTGCTTCAGCAGGAGATTGCCACGCAGGAGGCGAAAACGATCGCGATCACGCTCGAGTACGGGAAGTTCGTCACCATGTGCCAGGAGTACGACGCACAGATCGTCAACCTGGCGAATTCGCTCGCCCTGGAGCGTCAGCACCGTACCGAGGAACGGCTGCTGATGGCGAAGCACATTGCCGACCGCACGAAACGGCTCGAACAGACGGAAGGTTGCCTGCAGCAGACGCTGAACGAGCTCGAGGCAAGCCGGAAGAAGTACTGTGCACTGGTAAAGGTACGTGTACGGACCGCGGCTCGCAAATCGGGTTCCAGCTCAACGTCTTTCTTTGTAGGACTTTAAGCGCGAGATGAAAAGCGTTCGGCACGGTGTGGAGTCCACTATCGGGCAGTAAGGCAGTTGCGGCACTATCGCTAAGCTATTGTGTACCTTTTAACGCGTGGAAGACAGTATTTATTCAACGATAATGTTTTAAAGGCGGTGCTGCGCGCTTACTTCTTCAGATCTTGTCTCGAATGACATTCGACTGTTACAATTTGGAAGACTTTAAGGATGTAACTACGGTGTAATATTAAAAATAAAAATAATTAAAACAAAAACAAACGTGCAAAATTAGCGTTGAGAAAATGTTGCTTGCAGGTAGGACACTGATTCTGCACCTAAAAGAATGGTAGTGGTTCGCATCTCTTTTTGGCACTTGACGAATCGTTTGCGTGAGGTATATGCTTCGAGGTAGTGTGGGATACGAAACCAATAACGTTGGTAACTGCTTGTTGCCCGATCTTATACGCCTAAACATAATACACTTTAAAAGCAGCGTAATACTTGATAAAATAGGATATGAAAGAGATAAAACAAATTATACGAGGTCACAGCCGGTCAGTTCTGAATCGTTCTAAAGCACACCTTTACCGGCTTGTTTGGCACGGTAATCATCTTGAGAATCGGTTTGATAGTGTCTATTTGCAGCTGCTGCTCCTGTTGATTGCCACCGATCGTGAGTTCGAAATTCTTCAAAATCTACGTAAAAACACAGGAAGATAAAATGACTATAGGCGGTTTCGAAAGTGACGAGCACGACACCACTTACCATCGACAGCAAATAGTGCATCTGCAGCTGCGCAATCTTCTGTCCGATGCACGAACGGGCACCGATCGCAAACGGGAGCGAAGCGGAGGGTGTGTTGCTGCCGGATGGCGGTCGGTTGGCCGTCTCGCCACGTTGCCACCGATACGGATTGAATTGTTCCGGATCGGTGAAGAACCGTTCGTCTCTGCCGGCACTGTAGAGTGACAGCAGCACAAGCGTCTGGAGTGGAGTGAGAGCGAAGGTTTTTATTCGGGAAAAGCAAAACAGACTCTTCCAAACTCACATCCTTTGGTAGCGCGTACTCGCCGAAGCTGCTGTCGTGTTCGATAAATCGTCCAATGAACGGCGCGACAGGGTACATGCGGAGCGTTTCTCGCACAACACCCTTCACGGCCGAACATTCAAGCCCGTTCGATTCGAGCACAGCCGCGCGGACTGATTGTTGCGTTTCCTGATTACATGCCAGCAGATACAGTGCCCAAATTGTTGCGAATGCAGTCTGTTGGTGGGAGAAAATTGTAACAAATTTGAATATCAATATTATTTAAAATAAATAAATAGTTTTGAATTAAAATTAAAATTAAATTTAATTAAACTACAATTACATTAAATAGCCCAATAATTAAAAATGCAGTTTTTATATAGCTTTTTCAGCCTGCTTGTTTGAGGCTGAGCATACCGTATCACCAGCGGCGATGATGAAATCGATGAAGATGCGCATCATGACCGATTTATCGAGCTTCTGTACCATCAATTTCAGCAGCCCGTCCTGCGTCTCCTGGTGGGATTGCTCCATACCGTGATCGATGATGGCAGTAGCTAGAACGAGTGAATTTGCCGTCAATGTCGGAACTGTGTGAAAACAAAAGAGAAAAGCATTTCTTACCCAGTCGTATTGTTTCCGGTACGACCTTCTCGAACTGCTGCCACGGTTGCACGTTCAATCGGTCGGCCAGGGCAGGCGGGATGTTCATCAGCTCGGAGCTGCAGCGGAAGATGTCGTAGACGACGTTCGAAAATCGTTCCACCAGTGCCCGAAACTCGGCCGACTGTTGGCATTTGGCAAACGTTTCACCGAGCATGACGCTCAGCACGACTATGGGGGATAGAAAGGGAAGGAAACAACCATTAGTTTTATTCTAATGCACCAACATCTCACAAGACTCACCTTCAACCGACCATTTATACAGAAACGCTTCCATCCCGTCGAAAGAGGTGTTGTTTGTGCGTTGCTTAATCTGCGCCACCGTCGCCTCACAGGTTTCCCGAATGGGATCCTCCATCCACTGGAAGTGCCGAAGCATCGGTTTGTTGAAAAGCTGTCTCGCCTGCAGCCACTCCTGTCCATCCCTGCGAAAAAGAGCGCATTCATTTTGTTTGTCTCGCATGTTGCAAGCAGTGTTGCTGGGTTTCATCACACACATGAAAAACAGGCCGCGCTGGAACTGGTACTTCTTGTTGAAATACGTCCAAGACTCCGGCAGCGGGTGGCGCGGGTGAACCCCCTCCAGCTGGAACGTTTTGCGCATCAGCTGCGGATCGCGCACGAACACCGCATTCTGCGCACCGATCTGCAACCGCACCAGGTCCCCGTACTGCTCGTGGTACTTCGAAATACGCAGGTGCAGCCTGTCTCCAACGGAAGCGAACACCCAAAACGAGATAACAAAAGAAACAAATGATAAGGGCGATAAGAGCGGTACGGCTGTATGTTCGTGCTGTAATGAATTTGTCCTTCACGGCAACAGTGGCTAATGGGTTCGGAGCTAATTGAGGTGCCCCTAATCCTAATCCGAAGCAGCCCGGCCAGTAGCGCTTACTCAGCTGGTTTTCCGAGGAGCATGATGTCATTCAGCATGCCAAGCAGCGGAAATCGCCGGGGACCCGGCATCCGAGCGAACGGTAACATCAGAACAGCTGGTGCTGGTTCATGTTGTTGCTGGGAATATCGCTGGTGCAACACATGCAATCGCCGAACTGGGATGCAACGGCGATAGTGCATTTTTTTCTTGTGAAAAGTGAGGAAAAGCGTGACAGTATAACGACAAAACAAAACAACACAAACACACACACAAACAACACGACACAGCACCACCTGCTTCGGATTTGTTTTGAAAACAGCAGTGAAAACAATGCAAACGTCACAAAGCAATATTTTGTCGGAGATCAATTTTCTAGCCGCCACTGTTGAACACAAATCAAGCGAAATGCAATGGGCGAAAGTATGCGTGCGGTGTACTCTGCCGAATACCAGCCTGCTGAGATGCAATTTGTTTTTAAGATTGAACCGAGACAACCCGGACCCGGTACTCCAACCGAAACATGGGAAATTTGTCTAATTATTACTTACCAAGCTCAATTTTATGAAACTCAAACATATTTTCAATGATTTCAATTTGTTACTGAGCCCAATATTGTTCCGTCTCAAACCGATCGTTCAAATGCACAGGTTTTTTATAGACTTTCCCGTTTGAGTTTCGCTTTTGAAGCGACTAAAATGCCCGAATAACTTTGAAAAAATGTTGCAAGTAACTTAATAATTTACGTCTATTAAACCTCAAACAATCTGAGAGTGTACCTAATTCTTCCCATTTGACTTCTCTTTAACATGGTTTAATTCGTTCCCCTAGATTCAACAAGCATTATCACTACGCTTGTCCAGCTTGTTAGTTTCTTACGTAAAACTAAAAGAAGGGTATGAAAAATGCCACAAAACTCTATAACGATCCCTGTAGCCCTTCAATGGAAGGATAAATTACGTTAACCCTATTTGCTTCCCACTGGAACATCCTGAAATGCATATTCCAGACGGGTTCGATAAACAATTTCACTTCAATCGATTTCAACGGCGAGAACAGTGCACTTTCACTTACGGCAGGCACAATGCCGTTGCTATTCTTATCCGTTCCGTACATAGGATATCCGTTTTACAGCACTAACGTGGTGTTTTATTCAGAATTCATTTGTTATAAATATTCACATTTGAAGCATTAATGTCCAGGGTTTTTGTCTCGTTACTCAGTTTTCCTTTTTTTTTGTTTGTGTGGTTTAGTTTGCTTGTTGTGTGTTGGTTGATTGAGGTTCAAGTGCAGCGACTCGATAGCGGTTTGTTCGGATTCTACTTCGCTTTGTCCGTTTCGGTGCCCTCCGCTGCCTCCTGCGTTGGTTGCTGCACAGAAAGCGAACAAAACATTATACAAAAATACCAAACGCATAAAATGGTCGCCCTGGAAGCGTTACCCACCCGTACGGTCGTTGATCGTTTTGATGCGATCAAGCTCAGCAAGCGATACCGGTTCTCCGTACCCTCCTTCTGCTTCTGGAATATCACCATCAGCGTAGTCATGCTGTTACCGACGAATAGCACGAGAAACAGAATGCTCAGCACGGGTATCTGCGGGGGATGACGGTTAAATTAGCTTCTAGTGGGAAGAGCAGCACCGCCGCCGTCGTTCTTACCTGCCACGTCGCGTCCGGGTGCTGCGTTAGGTGGTAGAGCGTGTACGCGTTGTAGCACTGGAACAGATATCCGACGAACAGGAACGGGAAGAGGAATTTCAGCCCGCGCCACATCCAAGAATGGAAACCCTCGATCGTGATGTCCATGTTGTGCCTCTCGCCGAGCGCCTTCAACCGGTACAAGACGCCCTTCTGGTAACGGAATTGCATGTACTGCACCAGGCTAATGTACACGTTAAAGTACATGAACTGGGTGCGGAACTGCTGCCACGGTTCACCCTGCGGCCACACCAGCAGGACGCCGGCACAGACGGTCGAGATGAAATGGTGCAGACGCCACCAGCCTTTTATCCTCGAACCATTAACCTGCGAAACAGAAGCGTGGAAGCATCAGTTTAACCCAACCGGACAAGATAATGCTGATCACTTACTTTCAGGATGGATTCTCTTATTGTGAGCGTGCAGTAGTACCACACCAGCAGAAACAGGAACACCAGCTCGAGAGCACTACATTGGGAATGGATATAACAACGGAAGGTGATCTCGCGTTAAGACCTTTTCGGTTTCCTGTTTAAGTTGGAAAACTAAACATAATCATTTACCGGTAGTTGAAGAGAATGTTTAGAAACGACAGCAGCAGCCCGATCACGTTCAGTATCAGCTTGAACTTCTCGTACTCGTCCTTGTAGCGGATCTTATCGTTTCGGTTCAGTATCGACACGTTCACATCGCCGAGAATAATCTTCAGATAACGACCGTTCTGCTGCGGGAGCCCCTGCTCGATCTCGTGTATCTGTGCCTTCCGCTTCATCATGTTTTTATCCAACTGCATAACTTTCTCCCGTTCCGGGCCATCCAGTCTCTCCTTGGCGGCGTACCTTCGTTAAGGAAGAAGACATTCGATGGTAATTAAGCAATTGTGTTTGTGTTTTTTTTTTCAAAAGCTGCGACTTCATTAGCATCGTGTTGCGCGAGCTTGGCGTACGTTTTTTCTGCTACTAATTACTCGTGTATGTACGCGCAAACCGGTTCGCGTCCTTGCCGAGGACGGTTACCTTTGATTTCGCGGTCATATTTAAGCGATTTGCTCGAATTTTACGCGAACCCAAAAACAAACAAAAAAACACTCATTTGAGTCTGTACGACAACGAAATCTTCGTCCAAGTAGCCCCACCACCGCCAATGCACTCCGGACGGAAAAGGGTGATAAGCGCAAAAAATTTCATTTAATCGATACCCTTTCCTCCCCGAAAAGATCGGACGGTTTAGAGTCCAAAGTTTATCTTATCGCGACCCACCTGTTGTTGCTCTGTGCATACTATTAGCCGCCCTATGGGGCCCACCACACCGTACCCCTTCTCCAGCCGATGGAGAAGAATTAGTGGGCGGGGGAAAGGGTGGATTGTCAAGGGCCAAGGACAAAATTGAAACCCATAGTAAGGGAAGGGGAGTGAGACAAAATATAAAAAAATCTACTTCGCGACGCTTACTTTTTCAGATTTTTCGCTATTTGCCGCATGCGGTAGCGCTGGTGTTGGATTTGTTTTGTGCACTTTTCCTGCATTTCCTCCAGCCGCTCGTGCAGTTCCTGGTACGATTGGTTAGCCGCCTGGAAACAGTGCGCAAGAGGAAAGAAGAAAAACAACAATTGTATTGATTGTCGCCTACTTCGATGCAAGATGATAGCAACAACAATACCTACCTCCAGGCTTCGGAACTCGTCCGACAGCTCGGACCAATCCTTTTCCAGCTCATCGACTTCCGATAGCGTCATGGTGTGCCGGGTAAACCGATCGTTTGGTCACCGGACTGGAACTTGCTAATCGTTACGCGTTCTGATGGTCGCGGGTTCGGTGGTGTTACGGTTTTATCCTCCGCAAGGTTGGTCTTGATCGCTTTAGTACTAGTGCGTGCAACTACAATGTTACAGGCTGGAACACTCGCAGCGGAAACTATATAAAACACGCCGAACAATCACGAAAACCATATATTGAAACACACTGAATAATCACGAAGAATCCCGTGATTAGTGTACACAAACAGATGAAAACATAGCAGAATGCAGCAGCGCACGAAATACACGCACGACCCTCTTCTTTGACTTTGTTTGTTGAAAGAAAGAAAAAGACAAAAGAAATATATCGGGACACGATTTTGACTCACCTAGCCTCGACTGCCAAATGCTAGAGTCAAAGTAACCTACAACAAACGTGCCAGGGAGAGAAAGAGAAGGGTAGAAAGAGAAAGGAAATAGTTCTGAAAACTGCACAAAGGGAATTTTATTCAACACATGGACAAATATTATTTTTTGACAGTTGATCGATAAAAACAAGCTATTCGAATCGAAAGCAATAAACAAAACTTTTTTTTCTCGATTTTACTAGTGATCGTGCCGAAACCATTTCACTCTGTTCGTTTTACAAATGATAAATAGTTATTTTTTTAATAATTTCTTACTGTCCTTGAAATGGCTAACATTCCTACTCGCGTTTTTTCGGTTTCGTGCGACGGTAATGACGAAAATAGCTCGTACCATCAAGTAACTGACCAATCATCCTTGTTTTTTTCCTCATTGCAGCAGCATTCCGCCAGTATGATTTGGTCCTGTCATTCAGCAACAGAAGGACATGCGCACAATCAGGACAAACAAGTTCCGATGGTTGCAGCTGCAAGTCGGCACGGTCAACGCTAGCTACCGATGGATCCTCCGAACAGCAGAAATGCGATCAACGATCCAAACCAATGCCGGTTGTGCATGCGGGTGTGCGAGGACAGCTTCCTCGAGTGCATATTCTCCGACAAAGAGTACAGCATCGCGCATCAGATATTCGAATGCACCTCGATACGTGTGAGTATAGGTTGCGAGCGGTAAGTGGAACGTCGGTTCCGTGATTAATAATATCATCCATCGATTGTGTATAGGTGACCAAACAAGACAATCTGACGAAAATATGCAAAAACTGTGCCTCGCTGCTGTTCATGACGACGGAGTTTCGCAACGCGTGCTTCAAGACGAATCGGCTGTTGATGGAAGACTTTGTGATACTGGAGCTGGGTGATTGGGCATCGGAAGGCAATCAGCTGCTGCTGCGGGAGTGTGAGAGTTTCATCGTGCGGCACAAGCAGCAGGTTGACTATCTGTACGCCAGCATTGTGACCGACCACGAGCAGTATCTGGAAGGACCGCTGGAAATTGAGACGGAACTGTTCGAGCAGCGAGCAAATCAACAGCAGCATACACAGCTGCCTGTGGAGAGGAAATTGGCTTCGGATACGATATCTTTCCCCCACGATGTTGCTCATTCTCGCGGCGAACCAGATCCAGAGATTTTGATGGATATTACAAAATTCCTCGAGGAGCAAACACCGGTGAATCAGGCGTCTCAAACCGATCGAATGCGTTGTGGCCTGTGCTGTCGTACCGTAAGTGGATCAGTATTTGAGCTTACATCCACCCAGCTTGAGATACTTCGCGGACAGAAAATAGATGGCACCGAGTGTAACACGTTGCGTACCTGTGAGGCCTGCTCGTTGCTAGTGGATGTGCTGGTTAGTTTCCGGGCGACGGTAGAAATTGCGCAAACTGTATCGCAGAGTGAGGGTAGTACGCGCGAGGACGCAAGCATGATTGAACTAGAAAAAACACTGCTGGAGAAGCTGAAACAGAAACATGCCACCTACATTCAACCACAATCAGAGCGAGCAATCACCCCTCAAGCGAATGTTGGCGTCTCGAGCAAAATAGATTCCACTGCTGGGACTGTCCAGCAGCACAAAAAGTCCTACAAACGTTCCAAGGTTGCTTGTCACATCTGCGGCAAGCAGTATGACAGCTGGAAGTTGCAGACGCACCTCAACGAACATGAAAGTAAGTGAGATTAGGATTGTAAATCGCGTTGCGCATTAAATCATGCCTGTGAATCCATTTTCTGGTTGCAGATATTCGTCCGTACGCGTGTGATCAAGCAGGCTGCGGTAGTACCTTCACCGGGCTGGTGCTGCTGAACCGGCACAAGAAGCTATGGCATACGGATTACTTCTACGCTACGTGTGGCATTTGCGGCAAGAAGTGTAAAACGCAAGGAATTTACAAAACGCACCTCTCGTACCACGAAGAACCGAAGCTACCGTGCACGGTGTGCGGTAAACTGATGCGTAACAAGTGAGGTTTGCTAAGGTTAAGGTCAGTGCGATACGTTACATGTGTTTCTTTTTGTTACTTTTTCCTTTACCAGACGCGCCATTTGGAAGCACATGAAGACACACAGTAATGATCGGAAGCACGTGTGCGGTGTGTGCAACAAGCGGTTTACGATCGCGTACACGCTGCGCGTTCATATGCGCATCCACACAAACGACAAGCCGTACCCGTGTGCGAAATGTGAGAAACGATTCCAGTACAAGTGTTTGCTGAAAAACCATCAACAAAAGTACCACAGTGAGGACAATGCGACTTAGGGTCGGAACAGTTGGAATTATAATCATTTGGAGGATTATGATTCTATTACAATGGAGTAAGTAGCAATTGCACGTTTATCGCGCGTGGTAACGCGATGTGATGTGCAATTTAGGGGTAGTACTAACAATTTAAATTTTATTTTTACAATCTGCAATTGAAAATTGTTTCATCATCGATTAAGATCGTCATTAAGTGTCGAATTAACGAATTTATTATTTCATAACGCATTACTCATCAGTATTAATGTTCGGTTAAATGTTATAATCGCCATTGTAACTAGAGATATGAGTTAACTGTTGCCATTCCCATAGCATTCCATGACAACTCATGAATGTAGCTACATTTTAGTATATTTTCTACACCCAAAAGTGCATGAATAAACTTCGGGGCTGCTATTAAATGACGAAGAAATCTTTATCAGTGTTTAAGCTCTTCTTCGTTGTTTATTTTCTTGACAACCAGCATCAGTTGATACAGATGAAGCACATTTTCACACCTTTACCACCGCTTTGCCGGTGTTACCACCCCGTAGCATATCGATAAATGCATCCGGCATGCGCTCAAACCCTTCCGTGACAGTTTCTTCGTATGCCAGCCGGCCCTCGCGGATCCATTTGAGGTTCGCCTCGATACCCTCCAGCCACCGATCGTTCCAGCGCCACACCACAAATCCTTCCATGCGGAGCTGCTTGAAGACAAACTGTCGCTGAGGATCAGTCACCTTCGCGATCGCGCTATTGTAGTTCGAGATCGTCCCGCAAACCGCAATCCGTCCGTACAGATTCATCTGCTTCATCACCGCCTCGGTAATGGGACCGCCAACGTTATCGAAGTAAATATCGATCCCTTTGGGTGCGAGTCGCTTCAGTTCCGCGTACACCTCACCGCGCTTGTAGTTAATCGCACCGTCGAACCCGAGCGTTCGCTGCAACCATTCGCACTTTGCATCCGTACCGGCGATACCGATCGCACGGCAACCATGAATCTTTGCTATCTGACCCACGGCACTGCCGACGGCACCGGCCGCCCCACTCACAACCACCGTTTCGCCCGCTTTCGGTTGGCAGAGTTCCCGCAGCCCGAAGTATGCGGTATTGCCGGGCATTCCCAACACACCGAGCCCGAGACTTGTAGGCAGTGACCCAAAGTCCGGCAACACGTACGGTCGGTCCTGTTCCAGCCGGGCCGGATCGCAAACGGTGTGCGTTCGCCAACCGAACTGCCCGAAAATGGAAGCACCGATCGGGAAGCGCGCATTGGCACTCTTTACCACCCGTGCCACCTGCCCACCGATCATTAACGAACCTTCCGGGTAGGCGAGCATGTACGGGCGCATGTACGGATCGACCGAGAGATATTCGGCCTCGGCGAGGAATTCACCGTCTTGCAGTGTTGACGGTAATGGTTCCGTTTCCAGCCGGAAATTGCTTGCATTCGGTTCGCCCTTGAACGTTTTGGCGTAGATCCATTTCCGTGCGACATTCGCTGTGTTTGTGGCGTACCCGCGACGGGCCACATGAAGCCAGAGCGATCCTGTAAGACGGGACAATTAACTATCGTGATTATGATGAGCATCAACCATTTACTTACTCATTTTCTTTCCGAATGAGCGTATTTTTTAACGAAAAAGCCGGTCGTCTATTAGTAAACAAGACGTGTGACGTTTCGGTTTATTTTGCCTGTCATCTTAGTGTTCGAATGTATGTGTATATGAATGTGTGATAAGAATAACAATGCTTGCAGCATCTATCCAGGTCATTCTTATCTTAAAGTAATGCTGATAAAGGCATAACATGGCTTACAAAATGCGTGTTGGAACGTATTTCATTAAGGCGCACCGGCCACTTTCACAACCGCCTTCCCAATGTTCCCGCCCGCCATCATCTCGATGAACGCCCGCGGCATGTTCTCGAACCCTTCGGTGATCGTTTCCCGCACTCGCAGCTTTCCCTCCCGGATCCATTGCAGGTTCTGTTCGATGCCCTCGAACCATCGGTCCGTCCACCGGTGCACACTGAATCCTTCCTGCGTTAGCTGCTTCGTGACGAAATCGCGCTGGGGGTCAATGACCCGAGCCGGTTCCCCATTGTACATCGAGATAGTCCCGCACACGGAGATGCGTCCTCGCAGCCGCATCTGTCCACGAACCATCTCGGATGTGGTGCCGCCGACGTTATCGAAGTAGCAATCGACCCCATCCGGTGCGTGTCGCCGTAAAGCTTCCTCCACGGACGCCTCCCGATAGTTGATCGCAGCATCGAACCCGAGCTCGCCGGTCAGCCAGTCGCACTTTTCTCTCGTCCCCGCAAGCCCGATCACCCGGCAGCCCTTGATCTTTGCTATCTGCCCGACGAGACTACCGACCGCACCGGCCGCCCCACTCACCACCACCGTTTCGCCCGCCTTCGGTTTACAAATCTCCAGAAAGCCGAAGTATGCCGTGTTTCCCACCGTGCCGAGCGCACCCATGCCCAGCGACGGGGACAAATCGCCCAACTCCGGCAGAACGTACGGTTTACGCGTCTCGAAATTGGCCGGATTGCACACGGACACGGTACGCCAACCGACTTGCGCGAACGCGTACGCACCTACGGGAAACGCCGGATTGCGACTCGCGATCACTTCACCAACCTGGCCACCGATCATCGTGCTACCGCAAGGGACAGACAGCGTGTAGATGCGCATGTACGGATCGACGCTCAGGTACATGGCACGTATCATGAACTCTGCCGGAGTAAAACATCGATTTTTAGACAAAACAAACCGTCATGGAAAGGCTTCATGTCTCACCTCCGTCCTGCAGCTCCGGGACCGGTTCTTCCACCAGCTCGAAATTGTCCAGCGTCGGCTCACCAACGAATGGTGTCGCATAGATCCATTTCTTGGCGGTGTGCATCGTTTCCTACGCCCTAGCCAGCCCTTTGTGTTCGATGTTTACGTGCTTCACTCGTCTGCCAACCGGCAACAATTACCAAAAACATATGGGCGGGCTTTGTTTAGTCTATTTTTTATCAAGGTCACACATGAACACCAACAGCCGTGCAAATGAAACACTTGTAACGAATATTCAAAGGGGTCAATTGACTCCAATGCGTTTCGGTAGAACCAAAATTGTCACTATAAGAATGTGTCCTACAAAGGTGGTTGATAGATTGACAATATTTTTGAATTTCCCATCGGGTTTAAATGACATTTAGTGGAAAACTTTATAATAATCTTTTGTGCCTTAAAATAAACATGTTTGTAAAATATAAATATGTGGACCCATATGGGTTGACCCATCTGGCTGTTAAAAACCGTTTTCATGAAAGACATTTTCAAATATGTAAACGGTACCATGATGAACAGAATGACCAATAGTGTTGTGTGGCTAAATCGACGAGGAGTTTATAGTTCCGTGTTTAAACCCTGCAGGCAGAAATACGTTCCACGGAAATGTTGTGAGAAAATTGCTGCTTAGAATAATATCCCTTCAATCTCGCTTATTCATTAGCAAACGAGCGAGTTTTATGTACAGAAATAAAGAGTACTTTTTATAATGGATTCATTTAACGGATGGAATGCGCTCCAAACGTTACGGTTCGGATACGATCGATCCAATGTGTTGAACCTTCGGCCATTGTTGCTATAAAAAAAAGGTCAGGCTGGAATTACCTCACTTGTCAAGAGACAAAGAGATAAACAATTCGCAAGTGTTTTTTTGTATGGTTTGTTTTTTTTTTTTATATGGAAAAGAATTATCATCATTCTGAATAACTTGAGAAATCCTGTAAAAAAGGAATGAGATTTGACACATGTCATTTTGAATGAAGTGGGGAATTTTATAAATTCTGTATTTGATAAAGGCAAACTGCCATTTGTAGAAAATTGTGTCAAAGAAAATCAGGGAACAAATCGTCGACAGCGTGGAGTTTTTCTTAATGGCATCCCATGTATTTTCGATATATTCTACAATGTTAGCGTTTATACAAGTGAGTTCAATTTGACAGCAAAAATCGCTCGGCGATATTTTCTGTCAAATTCCTCAGTGAGCGTTATACTCTGCCAAGATTATAAATCATTGCGCTCTCAACTGTCATACGGTAAGGTGGAATAAACAAATGGTGATCAACTAAAAACGATACACGTACCTGGTAGATATCTACTTTTGTGCGGAAAGGTTCCGATACTGCTCGCCGACTCGCTCCCATCGCTAATTCACTTGATGAAAAAGCAGGGTTGTAGAGGGCCCCCGAACAGTGGTCGGTGTGTTGTGAATGTGTGATTTCGTGGTGCGTTCAAGCGGGGTGTGTGTGGGTGGGCAATAAGGATGTTGCGGTTGCGGTGCACGGTGCCGTAAGCGGATCGGCGGGCTCATCTGTGTTTCGTTCGAATCGGTGCTGCGAGCGTGGAAAACGGGGAAAGCAGCAGAGAGAGGGGGGGGGGGGGGGGGAGGGCGGAAAAGGGGGAAGGGTTTACCGAAGGTAGGCGCCCTTGCGCCGTGTCGGGTGTTGGTGTTGTGCTATCATTTGTGTTTGCTTTCGGTTCCACCACGGTGGCCTAGATTATCTGTCGTGTCGACGAAGTGACACAATCGTAACAATATTGAAAGCTAGAAAAAGACGAACAAACAGCGAATTACCAACAGTCTGCGTGTGGCTCGGGCTCGCGCGCGCGTGTGTGTGTGTGTGTACGCGTTTCCGTAAAATTGGTGTGTACGTGCGCGTGTGTTTGTGTGCTGCGGCATGCCGAACGTGTGTGTGCCTGTGCGCTGCGGAAAGGGGTGCCACAGAATTTGCACACCGATAGAGGAAAGAAAATCGGCGTGCTCCACGCGAAACCGGAACGGACGGTCTTCCGAAACGCTTCCCAATCGCATTTCGCATTTCAGCGATGGTTACTTGATTGCCCCGAAACCGCACCATCGCAACCGAAGCGGAGGATAGACCGCACGAGTGCGAGCGAGACAGCGAGCGCGGTATTTTTTTTTTGTTTTTTTTTTGGGAGGAAGCAGCAAACACATGCCTAAAAAGAAACTCATCCTTCCCCAAACCGCCGGCCCACTCGCGCGCTTCAATTCCAACGCACCCACCGTTCTGCAATCAAAAATTCGCACCTCGCCTACTGCGTGGAGTGGAAAGGGCTGCCGAAATTACTGCGTTTTTGCGGTGCCTGGAAGCGATTATTGAGCTGCATCCTACTTGCCCCCGATAGGGACGGCGCTTTCACCACGATCAACCTGCGGGCGGCGTTTTGTTGTCGGATCGAACGAATTTGCTTCACGCATTGCCCTCGTTTGGGTGACTTGGGCTCTTCTACCTGCCCAAAAGGTACACAGCTGAGCCGTGCTTCCTCCATCGAAAGCGACACGTAGACACCGCACCGAACGCCCCGTCCATATGCCTGATAAAACGCACCGAAAAAGCGTCCTGTTTACACCTTCATCCTGTCGAATCCCCCTTTTGACCGCTCGGTATCGGTGCAACGGAGGCGGCCTAGCATTTGTTATTGGGTTTCCTGTGAAACGGCGGCCGCTCGGGGACCTTGGGCGAGAAGGTGCGAAAGCGAGATGCGAGAATGGCTTTTCACCTGCCAAGCACGCGTCACACGACTGGTGGATGACGCTGTGGCGACCGTGTTACGCCATCGGCAGGGTTTGACAGCCTACGAGCACTGAGACATGCTGGAATGCTGAGCGTTTGGGCGTTTATTTTTTGGCAATTTCAAGTGCACATTTTATCCGGTGACGAATTTTTCGCGCATAATTACGTAAGGCTTAACAAGAAGCCGGTTACAGCTGTCAAAATGGAGAAATCGCTTATCTGTGGCTGGAAGTGGCGGTCAATGTGGTTTGATAATATTAAATCTCATCTAGCTGAAATCGTCAGGACGGTGCAGAAAAGCCGGATACGGGTGACCAACATCTAAACTTTTCGGGTTTTGTGGCTGATTTTGTTTGTTTCTTGAGGTTGCGGTGGCTTTTTCTGCTGTTTCATTGATCGAGGTCTTTAATGAACAGCATGTGAAACAACCTTCCAATGCTGCTCGCTTCTATCGAACAATATAAAGTTAATTTATATAATGGAAAGAAGTGAGTGCATTAGTGCATTTGGCTTTGAAAATTGTCGATTGCCAAACCCGATCGGAAAGCGTTACATAATATTACTGTTGGAGGATAGTTTTCTGGAAAAGCGCACGATTCAAAAGACGGCTTTATTTGCGTTGGAAAGCGAAACAACCCGTCGAAAAGGTCCTTTAAGTTGGGGCTTCAAATATTTTTTTGGGCAAACCATGGAGAAAACTCGATCCGGAAATGGTAACGTTACGAAGAATAATAAAAGGAAGGGACGAACCCATACGAAAAACTTCAATGCCTGAACAATAATTAATACTACATTTATAATTTCAGTGCCGGGCGGGCGTTGCGAACCCTCGACAAACCCTGCAAAGTGGTCGAACCTGCTGTCAACGTGCCGATCGCACAACCACCGGTGCACACTTGTTTGTTTTATTGCTAGCGCACCACTGTCCCAGCATCCGTCTGACGTAGGTTCGTCTCCGTCGCCACCTGCACACCGCAGCCCCATGTGACCGCGCGGGTACGGAAATTCGGGCAAGCTTTCCGACGACGATCGGCGCCATTTAATCGTGTACCGCGGCTGGTTCGAATTAGTCTCCCCCCACCGTTGCCCCCGTGGATGTCGGGGTGGATTTTCTGATGGCAAATAGTTGGCACAGGACTCACAACAACGCAGGCCTGTTCCGCCCGTGACGTCATTGATGCCGTGCTCCGGGACGTGTGCTTGTGTGCGGGTACCCGCTGTTTGTTTACGGTTGCCCGGGCACGGTTTGTGCTCCTGTGTTGGCTTTGGCGTTGCATGTCAACCACAGAGAGAGAG
>JXWZ01000582.1:0-12015 GCA_000956215.1 Anopheles farauti No. 4
CCCCACACTAACACAGCGATAAACCATCCGCAGGAGAGGTTGCTAATCTTGCTGCGTCGGTTGGGATGGCTTGTATACTTCATATTCTTCTTCGCGCTATTCGGAACCTCTACAAGGCACAACCTATACTACAGTCGATATGAAGAGATTGTAGTCAAACGATAAAGCTACCGAAAGGGCTTTCAAGATCTTGCAACGGCGGTTGGGGTGATATTGTATACTTCATTTTTTTTTCCCCGAACTATTCCGAACCTCAAGAAGATACATCCTGTACTACGGTGGAGATGAAGAGAATGCACACATACATAGAACCAAATATGCAAACGCTCGCAAGCAGACGAAACGAAACAGCGGTAAAGCTAGCGTAGTATTCTTCGCATTCTTCTCCGAGCTATTCCGAACCCTTCCGAGATACATCCTGTACTAAAGTGGCACTCACGCGCACTCATTGTACCACGTATGTAAACGCTCGCAAGCGAACGAAACTAACACAGTGGCAGCCGCAGGAGGATTTTGCTGATTCTGCAGCGTCGGTTGGAGACTGTCGTCGGTTCGGCCATTTTTGAGCTCTTTCATTTATCTCCGAGCTAGCGACTGTGACGGTTTACTCTGCTGTTTGCATCTGAGCCTGTTGAGTTTTTCTTCTTCTTTTGTTACTTTTCCCAGTTTCTTTTGTGCTTTTCCCTGTGTTCGTTCAAAGCCAGTGCTCGTTATGGAAAATTCCGTGAACAACGTGCTCTACATGAAGAACGAGGAGTTTCTCAACATCCAGGGCTTTTGTCGGCCGGTGAAGTGCCCGAAATCGCTGTTTGCAATCGTCGCCAAACATCATTTCGGTCGCTCGAATAAGCATCTTCTGGTGCGCGAACAATGCGTGCAGTTTATGCGCCAGAACGCGCGCCGTTTCGCTCAGGTGTGTATCCGTCGTGACGGGGCTGGACTCCGGGCTCCGACGCCGGGCTCTTCAATGCACGCGTCTTTCGCGCTAATTCTTCCTTTGTACCCGCAGTTTGTCGAGACGGACATCAACGTCTACATCGACCGTATGGCCGATCGTCGCACACCCGGCACGACGGTGGAGCTGCGCGCGCTGGCAAAAATGTACCGGTAAGAGCGGGCGTCGTCCATTGTTCTCCAAACACTAGGTGGCACTCACCATGCCGTATCCGTTTCCTCCATCTTGCAGGTTTAACGTGCACTTGTTCGAGCCGATGTCGTTGGGCAAATGGCTGGTGTGCCGCCGGTTCTACGAGACGTTGCATATCTTCTATGATCCAATGCTGCAGCGTTTCGATCCGGTTGCACATGTTGTCGAACCGGTGGGGCCGGCAGAATCACCGTCAACCACAACGACGTCTACGGATGAGAACCAGGCGCTGGCAGTGGCTCTGCGTCCGGAGTAAAGCCAGAACGCAGCGATTGAAACCACCACGTCCGGGTAAGAAAAGACGTCCGTAAAAAAAAGTCAGCAAGCAACGACAACTTTAAGTAATAATGGGGGTTTTTATTTCTCTTTATTTGTTCCACCAGTTGATAGTCGGACAGTACACTTAATTTCATCCAGGACTCCCATGTATCAATTCTAAACACGTATAACCATTGCACTGGAAGGAGTATCAACTAGCGGAGCAATCCGTTAATAAATAAACACCTGTACGTTTTGCCACATACGGCAACCTTCCTCTTCCTACCTACGCCGCTACCGACGCGGCAATACCTACGTTGAGCAAACAATTTCGATCTTCCGAGGCGATCCGAGCACTAAACATGGATCAAGCGTTGTGTGCGTGTGTATGTGTGTACTAAACGCAAAGCTGTTTCTATGAACCAAGATTGGACCAGTCAGTCTACGCCTGGAGGCGATCCCCGGGACGGAGGGAAGGAAGCGACGTTTCCGCTGACAGCCGCGCGAAATGGAACGCTCCTAGGTCTGGGCTCTCGTTGGAGGAGAAACAAGAACAAAAAAAAAAAAAAAAAACGTACACAACAGCTACAACGACACAGCAACAACAACAAAAAAAACATGCCTCTCATTCACCCTGTACTTTTCTACGTGGTTTAGATTAAATAAATAAACTCTAAAACGGATTTAGTTTAATCTTTGTTAAATGTCACAAGACCGCGGCCGCCACCGGTCCTTGCGCTCAGTGCCGCTGATAACTATTAATTGTAGAGCTTGTTACGTTAGCAGATAGTTTTCCGATTAATAATAATCCTGTTGATTAAATAATAACGATCATCACCGGAAGTAATATAGATTCCGTAGACTCGGTGTGAATCGTCGCTCTACTCGCATCGCGCTGCGAGTTGCTTAGGAAAACACGCACACCAAAACAAAAAAAAAGTATTTCTTTTTAACCTACCACCTCTAGGCTTATAACGAAACGCGCTCGGCAGAGTGTGTGTATGCTGTGTGGTGTGTGGGAAAGCGAGAGAGAGAGAGCGAGAGCGAGAAGGGAGAAGAAACACACACAATGCGGCTCTGCAGCGCTGCTATCCTTACCGTCAACAATTCGCAATTCCTCTGGTTCTGCTGCCCGTTAACAGCGGGTAGTAAATAATTGTTTAATAAATATTGCAATAAACCCGAGCAGATGAAATGTGAAGTATGTTTGTGTGTGTGTGTGTGTGTGTGTGTGTGTGTGTGTGTGTGTATGTGAAAGACAGCGGTGCCTGCGTACAGTAGGTGTCACTCATTTCACGACTCCAAAAAATGTACCTTTTTTTTTTTAAAGCTTGAGTGCTAGATACTCATGCCCGGGTTTTTCTCCCTCTCCGCTGGCACACCGGTTGTTCTTCCTTTTGTAAACGAGCTGACAAGCTGTCAAGCGGCCGAGTTATTCAGACAATGGGGAGCTGCTTCTACACCTTCCAAGAACTTCAACGGTCGTACTAGTTGAAGAAAAATTGAAGAAGCGAATTGGTCTGCCGGTGGTCCTACGGGTCGAAAACACTTCCTCAGCTAGTTAGGTAGTGTTTTCGACCCGTAGGACCACCGGCAGACCAATTCGCTTCTTCTATTTTTCTTCAACTAGTATGACCGTTGAAGTTCTTGGAACGTGTAGAAGCAGCTTCCCGGCAGGTTTACTTTTTCTGCTCACAGCGGACTAATTTCCGGTGGTGCGGAAATGAGTGTGACCTACAGACAGCTGTAACGAAAACCTCATCGATGAGGTGAGCGCTAGGAAGGCGTCCCGGCAAAGTGCTGATACACCAAACCACTTACTCTGGACCATCTGTACCCGTTAGCGGTGACAACAGCCGAGCCACGCCGAGCTAGCGAATGCGTTAGAAAACAAAGATGTCCGTTGAAGTGGCTGCACTTTTACGGTGATGCCTTTTGGTTTCTGTTCTGCAAGCAGGCCCGCGTCTGGGTCGATGCCAATGTACAAAGATGTGTTGAGATGCTGGTGAGTGTGACTGTGTATGGATGACTGTGGATGTATAGTAGGAGCACAAAGCTAAACCGTTCCCTATCACGTGCGCTGATCGCATTCTTTTGTTTTGTTGTAGAGAGGCTTAGGACTCAGTATCGACTGAAGCGAAAGAAGTGTTCTATGTTGTGTGTGTGTTATGTGTTTGAGGTTATTGCCTCTTTCACCGGCTACTGACTGGCGTTCAGATCCATTGGGCGTACGGTCGCACCCACTCCACCGCTAGCGCCGCCGCCACCGCCGGCACTACCAACCACCGGCCCACTGTGCCGGGAGCGGAAGAGACGTAACGTCATCCACGTCGCGATCGAGTTGATCGGTGCGTTGTGGCCCTGGGACGCCCGGTTCGCGATCATTTCCTTCTGCAGCTGGTATCTGTACAGCAGCGAGCCGGCAATCAGCGCGGAGATGATCGTGGCGGAGATGACCAGTATGAAGAGGATGCTGAAGCCGGGCACGGGCATGCAGATGCCGTACACGACCTCCTCGGTGATCTTGCCCTGGAAGACGGTGACCGCCTCCTGCTTGCTGTCCGGGTTGAACGCGAGGTCCGCCTCGGAGATGACGTCGTAGATGCCGCTGACGCCGATGTCGGCGGACCGGGCCCGTCGGTCGGTGACGCGCACGGACCGGCGCTGCCGGAACCGCCCGCCCGCTTCGTGGTAGCTGTGGTTCTGGACGTCGTCCGCGTCGAGGTTGAGGGCGCGCGGGCCAGCCACCGCCGGCAGACCCATCCGCTTCTCGGCGTCCATCTGGCGCGGCCCGTGCGGGAACTTGTCGTCGTCCATGGGTGTGCCGGGGCCAGGCATCGGCTTCTGCTGCTGCTGCTGGTGCTGGAGCGACTGCGGATACTTGCTCATACCGGGCATGCCCGGCGGTCCCGGTGGGCCCGGCGGTTTCTTCATCATGTCGGCGGACAGCGCGGAATGGTCGCTCAGGAACAGCGACTCGATGTCGTCCATCGGTTCGCGGCTGTGATGGTGGTACGGCATGTAGCCGTCCTTCTTCTTCGCCGGCAGCGGCTGGTTCGGCATCGGTTTGTTGTACTGGTTGAGGTGCTTCTCCGTGTGGATGATGTCGTCGTAGTACACGTCCTGCCCGTTGATGCCCGCGTCCAGATCCTCGCCCGAGTCGCCCGCCAGTATGTCGTTGCTGTGCTGGTTCACCAGCGTGTCCTTGCGCTCAAGCAGATCGTGCTGCTGTTTGGGGCCGCCGACGCCCGGCAGGACGCTCGACGCCGGTGCTCCACTGTGCTGACAGTGGTCGAGGCAACCGTGCCGACAGATCTCCACCTTACACTTGATGTGCACGCTGAGCGCGTCCGGGAACTTGAAAGCGTGGAAGAACGCGTACGTAATCACCGACGCCTTATCGTCCGGTGCGCGGGCTTTCAGGAAGCGCGAAATCATCTTCGGGCGCAGCACGCAACCGTACTCGTCCGACAGCTTGATCACGTGGCCGGCACCGTCGGAGGCGACGCACGACTTGACGCGCATATCGAACTCGCCGCGGAAATCGTTGATCGCGACCACGAGCGTCATGGTCGAGCCGAGCGGCACGATTCCGCTGACCGCCGGAGCCCACGGGCCCTTCCCCTGTTGGATCTCCATCCAGCAGTCCACGTTGTCACCTGACCAGAACGAGGCAGGAGAAATAGTTAGAGGTGAGAGGCTCAAACGACACGAAACTGTGCCAACTATAGATATTAGGCACAAGGACCTAAGCCTTCTTAGCGACACTTCAAGCGTAACCGGAACGAAATCCTACCTCGGAAGTCAAGCTGTATCACGTCCAAGTCGGCAATCACCATCGGTGGCTTCGATGCCGTCTTCTCGTAGTCGTTGAACCACTCGCAGCGCAACCGCTTCGCCTCGTCCCACACCTCCAGCAGATCCTTGTCGTACTGCACGACGACGGTGTTCTCGTAGAACTGCCCGTTCAGGTCCGGTTTCGTGCCGCAGCGCGAGTACGAGATCCGGAAGGTGAAGAACGTTTTGCCCGTTGACGGTGGCACGTAAATGCAGCGCGGATCGCTGTGCTGACCTATGTCCAAGGTTGGGGGAGATGATACGTTTTAATAACGACACGTCACTAACAGTACACGATCACGGTAACGCTACCTTTAGAGCTGACGATCCCTTCGAACGGTGCCGAGAAGGAGAGGTGCACGTCCATGTGGTCCTTCCCGCACATCACCTCCAGCGCGGTGATCGAAGGCATACCGTCGGGTCGCTCCACCGGCCATATTTCGTTGGTCGGTGCTGCCAATTTCAGCTGCAGCTGCGGAAACAAACATGCACAGCGTTAGTGTGGAGGAATTTATGCTAAATAACATGCCGGGATATAGTTCTCCATACACAATTTCTTCATCTTCTAATACCTAACTTAGTCCAAATGTCCTAATGAACCTAATGAATGTTTTTATTATCTTTTTAGCTATAACTTCCAGATGAAATGTTCGAGTGGTACACGTGCATAATACCTCCGTGAACACATTCCTCAGCGCAATCCTCTACCTCACCGAGCAGCTTCCCCATGTTTGAGGCAGAATGTGTGCCAGAAGAAAACTAGTTTTCCCGCTGACACTTTGACTCCTCCAGTGGCCGACAAATGACATTGTCGTGCTTCGGTGTTACCGGTTTTGGGATGCAGTGCCGTTGTCTTCGGTGCGAGCGCCATGTTGGCGATGCAAAGGTAACCCCAACTAGACAATTTGCTATTAATTGAGTGTAAATAGTTTGGGATGGAAGTGGTCCGAAAACCGATGGAAAGCTTCCCCAACAGCGTCCAAAAGTAGGTTGCTAGTAGGTCGTTAATAAGTAGGATAGTTTCCTTCCCGACTAGGGCAGTTCGTCCGTGTGTAGATTTATTGGACGTCCAATCGCGTCTTTCGCGATGAGCGAGACGAACGCGGGTGGGTGTAGTGCGTGCGAGCGAAAGGGGCAGTAAAAATGTTCTTACAAAAACATAAAACCAAACAAAAAAGAAGATGAGCCCACACCTGAACCTGTGGCAGGGGTTCCACCACCGCACGCACAACCGAACGGAAATTTATTGTAGGCCGCCGTTTTAATTATGCTTTCATTTTTCATTACTAATGGGATTCGATTGCTTCGTTTCCAGCAGCATCTCACTTATTTATCTCCTGACCCTGTACCACACAAACCAGCTAGCTGGCCGCTGGGCAGCCGAAGCAGAAGCGGAAGAGAAGTGGAGCAAGAGAAAAAGTGAATGAATGCCGTACGAAAGCACGCTCACACGCACTCACTATTCGATGGGTGTGGGCTTCGCTAGCGCTAGCTTGCGTTGGCTTTACTTTATAATCCCAAACTTCAACTGCCCGCTACTGACAGGCACGGTGACGGGTGGTAGCACTGCCTTTCTAGATGCCTTTGGCCGATTCTTCAACCCAGCAGCACCTTGGTGCGTGCAAAGCGAAGATATGCGCGAAGGAATGGGGAAGAAAACCATTCGAAACCGCTCTCCGCGACACGTATCATTATCGGGATGTCGGAATTTTAATACACTTCTTCGGCTGGATGCAACTGCCCCAATCCCAATGGCGGCTGGACAAGCTTTTATTTTTAATGTCTCCTGGGTCGAATAAAAGCGCTCGGTAGGGACTGATTGGAGATGTCTCCGATATGAGCCGATACTTACCAGGAAGCAGAATGCGATGAGAACAATTCGTTGGGCCCACATCTGACTAGGACCCCTGCCCGTGCTCCACATGACTGGAGCCTTGAGATCGTCGCGAAGAGCCGAACGCAAGGGGCAACTGGTTGGCCGAGGTGTTTATCTGAAATCAAATAAAACATCAAGAATCAATTTCGGGTGTTCTGTTCTGGTCGGAACGATCCGTTTCGGAAAAAGAGTTTAAAAAAAAGGTAGAAAGAGAGGAAGAAGGAGTAAAAGTAACAAGCCACCTCGAGCGGTAACCGCTGGAAGAGAAATGGATATCTCGTATTGGCCGATCAAATCGATTGCATTGCTCTCCGGGCATGATCCACCTTCCGACAGTGTTTCTCAATGACGCTTCACTTTCTGGAATGCTGTGCTAAGCCCGGCGTGTCATGTACGGGCGGTCGTATACTTTCACCTGACTCGGCAGAGGGTGTACAAGGGCGGACGTCCCGCGCGGCGAGACGCCCGATGAAATGGAGTTGATTTATTTGTTTGTATGGTGATTAGACAGTTTTGTTTCTCGTTCTGTTCGCTTCCCATACTCTACATTCGTAGGCTGCACGCCGGTAGCTGCCAATGGCGGCCACAAGACGCTGTACGCACGACGCTGCCGACTGACACGCTGTTCGCTGGGATACGCATTAGCATTAGCGTGCCAACAATGTCGTTATTTAGCACTTTCCTTTTATCTGCACCAACCATGCCTGGAGCACGTGCTTCCCACCGTTTGCGGAGGGGTTTCAGAACTTTGCCCCTAAGGACGGTTACTAGTGGAAGCTTTGTCTTTCTGGCTAGGTGTAACTAGTTGCAGATACGATTAGACAATATTTCGAGCTGTTTTGATTCCGTTCAACTATTGTTTAGTGCACCTGGGGGAGATCTGGAACATCTTGTCTACTTTGTTCCCAGCCTCTCCACTTCGAAGTTTTCTCTCTGGGTCTTGCTAATCCCGTTCGCTACGAATTAGTTTCCACGCACTCATGGCCGCACGACACAACGTTTGACCTACTGGCTGATCAACCACAAGCGGCTGAACTATTTCAAGTGCAATCTGGTCAACGAGGAAACGATACCGACCGGAGCGGAAACAGAGCAGGTCGACTCGTGTAAACTCCCCCTTTTTTTTTTTTTTAAACCCCTTGTTCCGTGGTTCGTGTTTAAAGCTGAAAACTGTTGGACCAGTGGCCCCCGTCATTAAGCGCTCATATTGCGTGTTATGGCCGCGGTCGGGCTGACAGCCCACTGCAAAATATAATCACAGCTTTTTTTCTTTCTTTCTTTTTTTACTCTCGCTTTGACTCAACCGCGCCCCGGCCAACCGAAGCGATCCCAAGATCATCGGTCTGAGATATCGTCCGAAAAAAAAACCGGTACCATTATCATACTATTGTGTGACTGCGACTTCAACCGGAGGCCGGAGGCTGTCGGTGAAATGATGACAGAGGAGAAAACCAACAGGTGGGTCGCTCGCCACATTATCTGCCCTGGCCCAAATATCTCCGTCAAGCGGTTTGTTTACACCGATTGGAGAATTTCGTTACATTTTTATTATTATTATTATTTTTTTTTACAGCAACTACTTCAACCGGCTGCGCAGGGGTCGGATGAATAATTCAAACGCGGCGCTCGTAAATCTTTTAACGCGGCGAGAAACGGCGCTACATTGCCGTGGACATTAACACGAGAAAAAAAAACATCTACGAACCATCCAACCGGAAGTGACCGTTAGGTCCAAAATGGCGAGGCGATTTTAGGGGAGGGCAGGACTCGCGGTGAAATTGTGCGATCTTCCGGAAAGGCACTAGTACCGTTTTTAATGGCCGACGTGCGTTCAAAGGTGTAGGAAAAGAAATGAATGTTCAAGTGAGCAAGGTCGTAGCGTTGACACTCAGTGTGTGGAATCTGCTATCAAAATCTCAGCCAGCTACCACCACTACTTTCGTACCTCTGGACGCTTGGACAATGAACGTTGACCACAACTCCATTATCATCTGCCGAGTTCTATACGTTTGGCACAAAATACCCATCTCACCGCACACAAACGACTGATTTGCCGCCCAGCACCTGTTTGACCTACACTATCGCACCTGGGCACACCATCGCAGCCATTATCGGCAAGGCACCTGGGCGCAGTCGATGTACAACACCGGATGGCTGTACCGAACTCCGCTGTGGGAACTGTTGAGATCTCTCTAATGAAAAATGGCCCGAGCAACGGGTGTAGTTGATCAGAAATTACCATTTATCAGTCGAGTCGCCCTAAAGCAGAGGAGAAATCTTCCCACCGCAGCCCCCAGAGATTGAAAAATCGAAAGAAAGCTACGGAGCGAAACGGTATCAAGCCGTTGCATTATCAACCTGTTGCTCTGGTGGTGGTGGTAGGGTTGGTGGTGGTGGTGACAGTGGCTACACTAACCGCATCGGTTGGTGTTGTACAGTTGTGTTTTTTTTTTATTAGGTGACCCAAAGTCGCTCCATTGTCGGGCTAGAGAGTCGGTACCGGGGTGCATCAAGTACAGCGTCGAAGGCAGAAGATGAGGTAGGAGAAGAAATGAAACTACGCGCAAGAGAAAGAGAGACAACGCGTGCGAGCGAACGAGACCTCAACGAGCGCCCGGAAAAGAGGGCACTATGAGAAAAAGAAAGTTTTTTTTTTCTTTCGTTTCGCTCATTCTTTTCGCTGGCCTGTATCACAGCGCCGCACCTAGCACAGGAATGCAGGAGTCCGCGTTGGCAAAAAAAACTGGCAATGTTCCGGAGTTCGATACAGGAGACGCTTTCGGAAGCTGATCTGCTTAATGGATTTTTAATTAGCGGACGATCATCTGTCACCGGCGCAGACGGGAGCGGACCACCAGAATGTCTTACAAAACAAAAACAAAACCAAATAAACAGGATATATCGTAGAACCTCGCTACAGGACCGCGGGTAGTTGCAGCCGGTAACGCAAACATCTAGCGACCAGAAGTCTAGCGGGTTTCGATAGCGATTGCTAGAAATTTGACCAAGTACCGTGCACCGGTCCAGCCACTCGGAAAAGAGAAACTCGGACGTCGAACGGTATCACCGGGTGTCGTTTTGCCTTCCTACACACACATGGATAATCTGCCCTTGTTTGCTGCCTCTGTCTTCCTGGGGTTTTTTTTTTTTGTTTAATCTCGCCGGGTACAAACATCAAACGCGCGTCGGGAAGATAAACCCCAGCGCTCAAAGCCCGCCGGTCGTAGTTTGATGGCGTCCGGGACATATCTGACGCGCATCGGAGCCAGAAGATATTGGATAACATTCGGGATCACTTATAAATATGAGATACTCCAGGGAAATAGCTAACCATTGACTAGAGAGGTTATGCATTGCGCCAAAAACAACAACTGATATAGATTTTCAAACTGAAACCCGGATCGTATCCGTTGTCACTCCTCCAGCGCCTTACTCGACGATGCACGGAAAGTTTCTCGCACCAACCAGGTTAGGTTCGGGCAAGTTCGGACACTATCCGTCAGCGTTTGATACGATAATTGACGTCGCTGGTAGTCAAAACGAACCATCCGACGCGGGATGGGGAAACCGATAAACCGTTTAAACGATGCCACAAGCTCGAAAAAACGCGACCCCGGCGGAGTGATTGAGAGCGAAACCGCGTGCACCCAAGCCGGCGCGCAAGTAGTCATTAGATAATTACAACTAATAACGCTTCTCTGCTAGTTTATCGTTATCTGGTGCAGTTTCGCGCGACGGGGAAAAAGTTTCTATTTTCTTTTTCGTTCATTTTGTTATCTACCCGATGTTTCCTCCCCCCCCTCCCCCCTCTCCGGGAGTCGAAGATCGGTTGGTAGCGGCGGCTAATCGGTGAAAGCATAATGCCGTTTGATTGACTCACCCGAAGCGCAAAACCAACGGCGGCAAAAGGGGCTTCTCACGGAGGTGTTTTTCCTTATCGTCCGGCGGCGGTCGGATTTTCGTTCCGGCCGTTTTGGGACGTGCGGGGGAAAACCCCGATGCCGTACGGTAAACACGATCTCCGGCACGGGCGATTAATCAAGATACGGACGGTTTTTATCTGTTGACACGGGCACCGCGAAAGTGATGTTAGTGGGGCATAAGTTTTTTTTTTTTTTTTTAGAGGTAACCAAGTTCAAAATGTGGACGATGGGAGAGTTGGAAATGTCCAGTTTCGTAATGCGCGTTGCAGGTGGAGTTGTTTGTCAGGTGTCAGGAAGTAGTTCGAGCAATAGCGGGAACTTGTTCTCCAAACGTTTAGAACGGGGGTTTTAACTCGAGGACCCAAAGCAGACATAAAGTTTGTATGCAAGTGTTATTCCCGGCGCTCTACCAATAATGTCTGCAAAACACTCTCGGTGCGCCGTACCCGAAGAAATGGCATGAATTAAACATCTGATCGCACAGGGCGATATTAACCCCGATATTAGCGATTCATCGACTAACAGCCAGCCCATCTTGCTGCTCATCTCACCAGGCTGCTGACCGATTTCGCTCGCCCGATTAAGGAGCCGGCGGCGTGGACGGATCGTCCGCGAGAGCGACGCGTACGCGCGCAGCATCGTAAAGCGCGGAGAGAATGCGAGAAAGTGCTGTGCGGTGCCGGAGCATGAGAAGCAAGAGTTTCACCAACCTCATTTCGGAGTGCGCGAGCGAACGCCAGCGCCCGCCCGCCAACGGACTCGAGCACACACGTTTTGGCTCGCACCCGCGCGTACTATTTTCACCGTTTTTCTGGTGGTACACCGATAGCAACCGGCTCCGGAGCGTCAATCTCGGCTTTCCAATCCCGGCAGCGGCACGTTTAAAAGCCACGTGCTCAATGGCGCAGATGACCCTGTTGCGGTAGGCACCACGGTGCGTGCCTGGTAGCTGAGGATGTCCCGATGGATTATTG
>JXWZ01000584.1:2500-39617 GCA_000956215.1 Anopheles farauti No. 4
CCTCGTGTTCCACGCCCATTGAACTACGTTTTTGTTCTTGCTTTTCAGTTAGATCACTGGCGGAGGTGTCCCGGGAGTCCGCATCGCGTGTTAACTTAGATGTTGATGCGATGGAAATGTTCCCTCCCGCCGTTAGTTCCCTTACCTTGGTTTTCTCATTTTCTCCGTCCGAAAAATCGCAACATTCGCATACGACCACCTTTCCACGGTGAACCGATTTTACGGCAAATTCCGGCGGTTGAGGAGGATAAAATTGGCAGCTGTACTGTGAATAGTTTTCAAAGCAAAATTTGCACTCGATTTCCAAAGGTTGCTGTTGCTCGAGTTTCATCGTTGAAGCACCCCACAAGTTCGCGTCCGGTGGTGGTGGGTGAATAATGCTGTGCAGTCCCGAGTAGGCGTAGTTCACATCGTACCACTGGGGGAGAGCATTGACGTTGGCATTGACGGATGACTGCTGTATGGCGGTCTTGTAGTACGTGAGAATGCGTTTGTATTTTTCCTGTTGCGATATTACTGAGAGACGAAAAAATTGTAAAAGGTAAAAAAAAAGTCAAATTAACTTGTTTAACAATTGAGTTTCAAAAATGTTTGGTTCGTAAATAAGTGAAAACAAACGAAAACAAAAGGAAAACCTGTAACGGCAAACAATACCCATCGTCCCAAATGTTTATCAAACCAGTAATTATTTATTAAATATGAGCAGGTTTTTTAAAAAGACACGTTTTCTTACTTCGGAATTGTAAACATTTGCTCATTTTTTTGCATACAGGGTTATTTATCAAGAGCGAATTTCACTGTTATCTTTACGGAGGGATTTTAAAGGGATGAGGAATGCAAAAAAACTTCGTTCTTTTTAAAATTTCCCAAATGTAGCCGATCACTTACATGTGCTGGAACTCGCCGCTAGAGATGATACGAACGGTGCCGCAAAGTAGCCAACAGGAGCTGATATCGTAAATAGTCGGCTGGTGGTGTTTGTAGCCGTCGTTGTCACTGAACCGCACGGATCAGCTGGCCTCGTTTGGCCTTCGCTCGTCGGAGTCTTTGAACACGTTTTTGTCTCGCTCGAGGATTCTTCGTTAGGGCGTTTCTTCTTCTTCACCGGATGTTTGATGTTGAGAAACTCCGGCTTCCGTCGGATGCGAAAACTTCGCGAACGGCTACCGATAGCGTAACTACCCTCACCCACTTCGTCGCTGTTATCATTCGCTCCATCGGTTGAAAGACGATTGCTACGCCGTCGGTCCTGCGGAGATTGGTCCACTGTGGTGTCGGTGTCGGAATCAGTTTTCTCCGGCGTCACTTGCTGTTTGTGTAAACGGGCAGATTGGAGTCGCTTCGAGCGTCGCTTTTGTACACGATTCTCATCGTCTTCGTCCGTCTGATCGTCAGACTCGAGGCGGATCGATTTTGCCGGTGTCGATGAAGTTGATGTTGTTGGCGTTGATGTGACGTGTGTTTGACCGGGGCATGATACCATCCCTTGAGCAGGTTTGGTGGGACTCGCCAAAAATACCAAATTTGTGGCCATTCCAGGAGGAAGTCCCAAAATATTCGAAAATCCTTGATTCGCAGCAATAAGGGTGTTGTTTTTTAGCATGTACGTTGCTAGTCCCGTGTTTGCTGGCAGATTACCTTGTAGCGGGAGAATAGAATTCGAACCACTTCTAAAAACCACGTTGCCATTCGGTGGAGCAACTTTTAGCGCATTGTGCAACGAGCGTATCGGAGGAGTCAAAAGCAAGGCATGTGGCATTTGAACTGTTTTAGGCGAAACTATTGGACAGCTTGCAACCGTCGCAGAGGGATGTTCTGACTTCGACTGTGAATTCGAAGGAACTTGAGTCGAATCGGGCAGTGGATCCGCAGTGTCGCTCTTCAAAGTCTCGTCGCTGCGGTCCATTTTTGAAGTTAACTGGTGCTGATTAATCGGTTTGCCCATATTTGCAACCACATGACTTGGAAGCTGATACTTGATCGGTGCTATCAATTTTAGTGCGGGAGGATAATTATCGGTAAATCTTGGAGCAGCTTCATACAGCTCAAAAAGAGCACTATTGCTCAGCACAACTTTCACCATTTTTTGACTTTGTGAGGACATGAGAAGTGAAGATTTATGTTTGCTATCCTGGCTTTGTATATTGATACCGTGAGAAGCTGTAGAAGAAACAACGAAATATAATTATTAACCTGAATCGCGTAACCAATAAAATATGTACTCACTGGCAGAAGACGATTGAGCAACAGTTTCGACATTTTCTGTATTCATTTGTAGTTTCAGCTCTTTTTGAATGGTATTGTTGTCCACCCTAGCATCCGATTGGTTCATACGCTTATCTACATCCTCAGACTCTTGTGTATGGCTTACATCTTGTTCCTTAGCTGCATCACTTTTGGGAGACTGTAACGGCATTACCTCATCTGGGGACATTATCTCAACATGGTTTGCAGCATTGGGTTCTGAATCGTCTAATTTTATGTCCATTTGTTCGCCCAGCTCATGCGTTTGGGAGGTATTAGCTGATTGTACGGGATCTAGAGATGTTACCAATTCGCTACTATCACACTCTTTTATGCTTGTAGTCGATGGAGTTCCATTAATTGCACATAGCTTTTTATCTATCAGCTTGCTCGAATCGTGTAATATGAGTTCCTCGGAAGAAATGATTGTTTCACGAAGAATCGGATCAAAGAG
Source organism: Anopheles farauti No. 4 (assembly GCA_000956215.1). Taxonomy (NCBI): domain Eukaryota; kingdom Metazoa; phylum Arthropoda; class Insecta; order Diptera; family Culicidae; genus Anopheles; species Anopheles farauti No. 4. The sequence continues at coordinate 5,199 of JXWZ01000584.1, forward strand.
CTGGTTATTGACGCATGTAGAATTATTTTGCTCTTTGCATAAATTTCTACCACTTTCCATTAGCTCCACGCCATCTAGATGATCGGTTTTCTGCATAGCTTTAGGTATTGACTGAACGGCATTTGATACAGGCACAATTTCCAAAGGTTCATTATGTGGTGAAATGTCTCCATTCATTGTTTTGTCAGTTTGAACAATAACATTATCCGATACACTTTTTCCGATGAAATGTTCCTCATTATTGAGCATGTTCAAATATTCCGACATTAAATCGACCGATGGATACGGTACATCATCGGTTTTGGTGTCGTATTGACGCCACGATTCTTCACTTCCCATATCTATTGCTAATTCGTCCCAACGAACAGATTTGAATTGTAATTTGTCTTCTCGAGGTACAATATTTGTTCGAATTTTTTGTTCGCTAGAAGAACCATCAATGATGTTGCTATTTTCTGTCAAAGGAACGCTAGCCGTTACTTCGTCCAAATCCAATTTGGCTTCCGAACAATTCGTTTCAATGCCAATGCAAAATTCACTGGCAATGTCACTATTTTCAGTATATTTTTCTTCTTGTGATTGCGGTTCTGGTTCCTTACTAATCGTCTCTTTGTCCACAAACGACGCTAGTTCGATACCTATTGGTGCAATTTTAATACCATCGGTGGAAGTATGTCTGTCGTCACGCACGTTATCATCAGAAGAAGGCTTCTCTGAAGGAATAGTATCATTCACTGTGGCTGTAACTGATAGAAGCTTAGCAGTACATTCACCACATGTTTTTCTATCTGTGCAACAGTTTGAGGCATTTGCAGTATCGTTAGTTGAATCATATCGATTTGAGCAATTTGAAGAGATCTTCACTGATGACTCTGGACCAGCATCGCTATGATCAGAGTGAATGTCGGTTGATGCAGAGTCAGTGTCATGAATAACATCGTTTAAATTTTCAGACGTATTTTCAATAGTAGATAGTTGCACGCATAACGTCTTTCGCTCCACATCAGACACAACTGTTGAGTCTATTGCTTCTTCACAGTCTTTGCTTGGTGGAGCTGTAGTCGATGAATGTTGCAGAGTTTTACTAACTGTATGTACTGCAATGTTTACTGTATCGTTCTTTGCTGTATCAGCCTCGACTTTGCTTGAGGATATTTCTCGATCGCAAGTTACTTCCGAGTCAGAAATGGTCGTAACACCAACGATTGAGTTGCTACTTTCACATCCCCTACCATGAACTTCCTTCTCTAATGAAGCTTCAGCAATTTCTCTCGAATTCGATACATCATGGTTCGCCGGTAGCATATCATGCTCAACCGCTTTTACCAGTTCATTAATGCCACTTTGTTGTGGTGTTGGAGTGATCGACAGTACATTAACGGTTATTACATGTTTGATAGCCGAATCGTGTGAAGAATCTGCTGCTCCAACGTCGAAACGCGTGATTTCTTCTTCAAAATCCGTTTGTTTTGTATCATAATCACTTTCTGATGAAGATGAATAAATCGAAATGCATTCTATCTCATCTGCTATTGCATTTTCTTCAACTTCTAAATCAGCAGACGTTTCGCTGCCTTTCCTTTGTTCTACATGGTCATGACTGACACTATCATCTGTATTTGTTTTCGATAATTTTTTCACGAGGCCTGCATCACCATCGTAATTTGTTGCTTCTAATATTTCATTGCCAGATGCATTATGCAACATCGTTGTATTAGTAGTTGAAGAATTTCGGTTTGCATGGTCAGTAATTTCTTGCTTTTGTTCATCAATCGCGACTTTTTCAGTCGGAACTTCAGAATCTTGCCCTGTATGAGGAGCTTGTGTGGGATCGTCCGTCGTACTTGAAACTGTTTCTTCGCATATTTCCTTTGTTGGTTCGTGATTGATTTCAGCATTATCTACGATGGTAGCAGCACTTTCACTATTCATAGAAGCAGGATCGGTTATTTTAACTCGAATGTCCTGTCGCAATTGATCAGTCACATTAGCTCCTAACGTACGTGATTCTTCTTTGTTATCCACTTTTCCATCGGATTTATTATTTAAATCCGTTTCCAGTTCACACGTACGTTTGTCATTTTTCAAAACTAACGGCTGTTTTTCTTCACGAGCAGGCTGTTGACTTATCGGGACCAAGCTTGGCGGACTGCTAACGACCACTGGCTTGACAATAAGTTGTATTTTATTACACAGTGGCAATTTCTTTTGAACAGTGCCACCTGAAACATCTTTTCCCGGTGCACTTTCCGTCTTGAAACACTGCTGAACGACAGTTAAACCAGGTTGTAGTAAAAGTGGCATAGGCATATGCACTGTAATGGAAAAAAGAATACAAAACGTTCAATATTTAACCTTCCCATTAAACATTAAGCAATGACTCTTACATAGTTTTTCCGTTGGCCGCTGAGTAGTATCTTTCTGCTCAAGATTACTTTCTGCTTTTGATGAACTTTTGTTCTCCAAAGCTGTCGACTTAGATTCTGTGTTGATGGTATTTAGTACGTGGCGCAAATTGTTGAACAGATTTGAATCCGTATCGATCTTGATTACGTTCATCGGTGAAGAAGACATGGGTTTCGTTTCTGTACACGTTGGAGCATCTTTGAGTTCCTGTTTGATGTTGTCAGTTCCACCAGCTGTCACTGTACAGGGCACCAACGGTGGTAAGATGTAGGGACGAATAGAACCGCTTCCCTCCGCACGACCGACACTGTTTAGTAGGATGTTGTAATTACTGTTCAAGTGTTGCTGTTGTTGTTGTTGTTGAGCGAGAACTAAATTGTTTATATATATCTGCTGTGCTGACACACTGGTGCTGGGTACAACGTTTGGCTCTGTTTTGATTTCTTTTTCCGAATCGTTTGGGGTATCGTCGGTCGATTCTTCTTTGGTGGCCGCGCTTTTTTTCAGCATCGGTTGCGAAGCTGTGTGCTGTTCATCGGGCAACAGCAGTGTTGCATGTGCAAATATTGGATCTTTTAACCGATTATACACCGACACTTCAATGTTGAGATGCTTCATGACCAAAGTCATCACCTGATCACACTTGCCGTTTATTTTCAACGTTGATATCTTATCCTTCGGCGTCCACTGGAGGTTGATGATGAAAATCTTTGGCCGTTTTTTCATAGGTCGATCAGTGGCCCATAACCACGTGTACTTGCGGAGCACCTTTAGGCTCGATCCAATGCACAGGATGAGATCAGTCTTCTCAGTGTGTGGCGTAACTCCCGCCCAGTTAAGTGGCCACTTCAGCTGGCCTCGCTCGCCAAAATGAACGATCGTGTCGATCAGTGGGCCGCCACAGCGTCGACATCTGCGATTCGTTTTGTGATAGTGTCGCGCGGTGAATTGTGTTGTGTCGAAGAGTCGCCAATATTCCGCGTTCGGTTTACATTGCTTACATACTTCCACGTACATGTTTCCGTGCACTTCCGAAAGAGAGAATCGTGGCAATCCAGAACGAAGATGTAAACCATCACAATTCTGTGAAAGCACATGTTTCAGTATACCCCTCCGATGCAGTTCGAAAAGGGCCATATGAGTAAAGGTGGGATCAGCTAGCGAAAGATCATACTCTCCTATGTCTTTTCCTTGCTCCAACAGCGTCCATATTCCTTGGCTGCCACGGTAGTCCGGTATTTTGGCAGAAGTACTTATTCCAGCACCGGTATAAACGATCATATGATTCGCTTTCGCTATGGCTTGTGCAAGTTTCAGGGCTTTTCGTTCGATAATTTCTGGATCATCTTCCGTTTCTAGTACACGTTCTTTGTATTCAACATTACGTTTGCGTCGTTCGAGGATTTGTTTCACTACTTCCGGTTGGCTCTCAAGAAGTCGTATTTCATCAGCAGTTCGTTTGTTTTCACACTTGTTCAAGACAGTCGCAATCTGAAATGTACGAAATAAAAGCATGATATAATGGTTTCTGCTAACTTATCCATTTATATTTTTTTGTCAATAAAGCAAGTTCATTAGCAAGTTTTTGTTGGATTGTTTACCTTCCGCCAAGAGTCACGTTTCTGTTTTTTGGGACATTCTTCCTTCGGTGGTGATTTACGTCGTCGTGTCGCCCCTTGCTCCAGAATAGCCGAAAGAGTTAATCCTTTAATTCGCATCTTGGACACACAATTTTCGCCTGGGACATCACATTAATTAGGCTTAATTGTAATGGGGTCCTACTCCACGGGAGAGCTAAAAATTTGCCTTTCTACCGCATTTTATACACAACTTATGGTTATTTTGTGTGTCTTCAATGTTGTGCCACTACTATACATCAATTTTCATATTCGCGTTCACTTATTACCGCCCATTTTTAACGAAATATCGCTAATTTAGGATCTTTTTATGCATACAAAAGCCTCGCGCTAATGACAGCAAAATGTGTTTGATGTTTTTCTATTATTGTTTATCTATCCTTGGCTTTATCCTCATTCTAGCTATCTTGTCGGTTGACATTGGGCTGAAGCGAGATTTGAGTGTACGAAACATTTACACAATATTTCAAGTGCGCTTGAGCTAGAGCGATTGTATTCGATTTGTTTTGATAGCTTTTCAACTCGACCTCACCAGTGGCAATGTAAACATTCCAACTCTATTTTGATACAACCGGGTGGATGCAGTGATGCCAGAATGTTGGATTGTTTTGGAAAATTCAATTTTACACCTTTGGATAACTCATGACAAATTAACAAGGACTCTTGCAAAGCCATGGTGCTTCTTTAAAATTTTTAAATGTGCATAAAATAATAAAATTTCTTAAATAAACAACATTACTATAACTTTAAATCGTACATGCTAATGACCATAAAACAAACCACAGTAGAGCCAAAGAAGTTGACAAAACAAAACCAGTTTGGAGAAAAATGACCAAATTCCAACAAATGGAAAACGATGGCGAACAAATAAAACGGTTTGTTTTTGGGACCAAATCCCGAAACGGCACATCTCACGTTGGAGAAAAGCTTGAAATACTTATACCGGAGGTAAGAGAATAAATTGTGCTAATACATCGCGCTCGCTTGTTGTATTCGTTTGATTTTGTTTGGTGTTTGGCTGACGCTTCGTCAAATGTCAAATCGCTACCAATTCCCCCTGCGCACACACGTTCCAAACGCGAAGCGGAATTGTATACGAGTTTTTCTTCTATCCACAGCTTCCTCTGCCAGGATATTCCTTCTACACCTGGCCTTCAGCTCCGGTATTGGCTTGGTTTTTGTGGGAACGAAGGCATTCGCTCATCAACAAACGGATACTCGAGATTGGAGCCGGCACGGCCTTACCCGGGCTTCTAGCTGCCAAGTGTGGAGCTCACGTAACACTCAGTGATTGCAGTACATTACCGAAAACCTTGGAACATATCCAACGTTGTTGCCGATTGAACAATCTCATCCCGGGACCAGGAAAGGACATTGACGTTATCGGTCTTACTTGGGGACTGTTCTTAGATCAGGTGTTGCAGCTCGGACCACTGGATTTTATCCTCGGATCGGACGTGTTCTACGATCCATCGGTATTTGAAGACATCCTAGTGACGGTTTCATTCATACTCGAGGCAAACCCGGGAGCAAAGTTCATCTGCACCTACCAGGAACGAAGCGCCGACTGGTGTATAGAGAATTTGCTGAAGAAGTGGGATCTGGTGTGTTCTGTGATCAGCTTGGATAACCTAAGCGAAGATCTTGGTATCGATCCCCAAGAGTTGATGGGAAATCACACCATCCACTTGCTCGAAATAGTGCGAAAAACGATAGGATAGTACGGACGTTAACTACAGCCACAGCCACCATGTCTTCCACCACCGCTGCCGCAAGCACCATCGCCCGAGGAGTGCAGAAACTGTTCGTTGGCAATCTGCCGTGGACGGTGAGCACAAAAGAACTGAAATCGTACTTCTCCAAGTACGGACATGTTCACTCGACCAACGTTATCTATGACAAGACGACCGGAATTAGTCGTGGATATGGTTTCATCGTATTCAGCACTCGCGAAGGCTTTACCAATGCCACAAACAGTCGCTTACACGTGCTCGAGGGTCGTGTACTAGACTTACAACCTGCCTCTCCTTAATGTTAATCGCACGGACAGTGTAATCATTTTAAGTCATACCGTGTAATGCAGAATAGTGAAGATTTCATTGAATAGAAACAACTTTATTTAGTGCAAATACTCCCGCGTATCGATTTATTCTGAGTTGAGTAAATCATCATCTTTAATTCCCATCTTATCATCGTACTCCTCTTCGGTAATTTTCTTCTGTTTCACCTTTTTCAACAATCGAATATCGTTCGCCAGCTCTTCTAGATCTTCCTGGGAATATTTCGTTCTCTTCCTCTTAACAGGCACAGCTTCGCCAGCGTCAGCTGCTGCCTTTCGCACTGCCTTCTTTTCCCTTCGCTTTTTACGACATTCCTTTCTTTCTTCTCGTACCTTGTTTGCCAACTCCCAAGGGATCGATTTTTTTCGGATAAGTTTTTTCTTGCCTTTCCATTCGCCTGTCTCAGCGTACGTTTTCAGTTTCTCCTGAAATGATGCCTGTTTTTGCTTATCCTTGTAAGCTAGTTTGAATACGTCGACCGCTTCCTCTGGACCTCGGAATGATTCCTTGAAATGAGGCTTAATTTCCGGCATGCGAGGAAGTTGCAGCAGTCCATAGCTTGTCGCTACCTTGCCCAGATCTAGATCTTTAAGCCGTAGGATAAGATTGCATTCGTGTTTGCTATACGCTTGCACGTGCGAAACAAACGCCTTATTGGCCTTGTCGAAAGTAGCACGATCCTTTTTCTGCAATTGGTGCAACGTTCGTAGTGCATCTGTTAATCGCTGCTCAGGAACTTCCAGTTCTATTTCCTTCAGTGAAACCTTTTGGTTGCGCGTCAGAAACTCCACGTATGCATCCTCAGTGGGCTGTAGCATAATGAGCGCATTGCCTTCCGATCCTTGACGTGCTGTTCGACCTACCCGATGGACGAAAGCAGCGGCGTTTGACGGTGGGTCCCACTGGAGTACCCAGTCCACTTCAGGAATATCCACGCCACGTGCAAGAACATCCGTGCAAAGTAAAATTGCACTGTCGGCATCGCGAAATAATTTTAGTATTCGAAAACGTTGGGATTTCATTTTCCCATGTAATGCCAGTACTTGCGTCGACTGAACTAGAGCTGCCATGGCAACAGACCAATATTCCACGCATGCACAAGTGGGAAAGAACAGCATGGCCTTCTTAATGTTTTTCGTACGTATAAATTCCAACAAAGCAACTAGCTTCTGCTCTGGCTCAACGATGAGATAGTAATTTTGTAATAGCTTCGGTGTGCTAGTCGTTGCCTTTTCCCGTACGCTTACCAATACCGGGTTACGCAATCCAGCACGCATTAAATCCCTCACCTCTTTAGTTTGTGTTGCGGAAAATAGCCCGGTACGTCGCTGCCGTGGAAGGTACACTAGAATAGTGTTGATTGTAGCTTCGAAGCCCATGTCGAGTAAGCGATCGGCTTCGTCCAGCACCAGGAGCTCTAAGCTTTTCACCTTAGCGGCCAGATTTAGATCTCCTTTGCGCTCGAAAAGATCCTCCAGCCGACCCGGGGTAGCCACGAGTATATTTGCACCCTCCTTCAAGATTGCTATGACATCGTCTTCCACAGCATTTCCTCCGATAAGCATTTTCTGTCGAAAGCAACTCAGTTGTTTGTGGCTTAGAAATTCGGCCAGCACATCAAAGATCTGTGTGGCCAATTCACGAGTGGGCGAAACGATGATGGCACCAATCTCATGCTTCTTCCAAGGTTCAGTTCGCATTCGCTTGAGAAGTAATTCCAAAAGAGGGACAAGAAATGCTAGCGTTTTTCCGGACCCCGTCACAGCCTCCGCTGCCACATCTTTGTAAGACATCAGTAGCGGTATTGTAGCAGCCTGCAAGTACGATATTTCGTTTAATTTTGAACACCAATAACGCCACGACATTTTACCTGAACCGGTGTCATCTTCTCAAAACCAAGCTCGTCGATTACTTCAAGCACAGGAGCACTCAGTGGTGGAGATAGATCGTTCCATTTTGCGCTCGGTCGAGGCATTTTCGTTAACGCCTTACGCTCGTTTGTTTTATTATTTTTTCAGCAAATACGTAGAGTTTCGAATTCGACTAGCAAAACACCAAAACAAATCGCGACACACGTGTTTACTACAAATAATTCGTCTGACAGCAACTCCTTGACGTATGTTTGACAAACCGGCAGGGAGTAGAAAAAAAACAACGCCAAAACAAACCATCAATAACTCATTTTCTTCTTAGCTTTTTACAGTAGTCAAAAGACAAACAAATTAATTAAACTAAGTATTATAAAATCGAAAGCAAGTTACGTTAAACATGGCACAAAAGCGAACATCAAACGGAGGAAGTGGAGCACGCTTGCTGAAGGAGGAAAGCGACCTGATGGTCATACGACCGCTTGGTGCGGGTCAGGAAGTCGGAAGATCGTGTATCATGCTGGAGTTTAAAGGGAAAAAGATTATGCTTGATTGCGGCATTCATCCGGGGCTATCCGGAATGGACGCGTTACCATTTGTGGATCTCATCGATGCGGACCAAATCGACCTGTTGTTTATTTCCCACTTTCATCTGGACCATTGCGGCGCGTTACCATGGTTTCTGCAGAAGACTTCATTCAAGGGACGATGCTTCATGACCCACGCAACGAAAGCCATCTACCGGTGGATGTTGTCTGATTACATCAAAGTCAGCAATATTTCCACCGATCAGATGCTGTACACCGAGTCGGATCTGGAGGCGAGCATGGAGAAAATTGAAACGATAAATTTTCACGAGGAACGTGACATCCTTGGCGTTCGGTTCTGGGCGTACAACGCAGGCCACGTGCTGGGTGCAGCAATGTTCATGATCGAAATCGCCGGCATTCGGGTGCTTTACACGGGTGACTTTTCGCGGCAAGAGGACCGACATCTGATGGCGGCGGAAATTCCCGCTATGCGCCCTGACGTTCTCATCACGGAATCGACGTACGGGACGCACATTCACGAGAAGCGAGAGGATCGCGAGAATCGCTTCACGTCGCTGGTGCAAAAGATTGTCACTCAAGGAGGTCGTTGTCTGATTCCGGTGTTTGCATTGGGTCGGGCACAGGAACTGTTGCTAATTTTAGATGAGTACTGGAGCCAGAACCCTGATCTGCAGGAGATTCCAATTTACTACGCATCGTCACTGGCAAAAAAATGTATGGCCGTCTATCAAACGTACATTAACGCGATGAACGATAAAATTCGTCGACAGATTGCCATCAACAATCCATTCGTATTCCGGTTTATTTCGAACCTAAAGGGTATCGATCACTTCGACGATGTCGGTCCTTGTGTCGTAATGGCATCACCCGGTATGATGCAAAGCGGTCTCTCCCGCGAGCTGTTTGAAACGTGGTGTACGGATCCGAAGAATGGCGTCATTATTGCGGGTTACTGTGTCGAGGGTACGCTTGCGAAAACGATTTTGTTCGAACCGGAAGAAATCACCAGCATGAATGGACAGAAGCTGCCACTAAACATGTCCGTAGACTACATTTCTTTCTCCGCGCACACAGATTACCAACAAACAAGTGAGTTCATACGGCTTTTGCAACCAACGCACGTTGTGCTGGTGCACGGTGAACAAAACGAAATGAGCCGTCTGAAATCCGCACTGATGCGCGAGTACGAAGCCAATCCGAAGGTACAGATAACGTTCCACAATCCCCGTAATACACAACCCGTGGAGCTGTATTTCCGGGGCGAGAAAACAGCGAAAGTTATGGGGTCATTGGCTGTCGGTGAGCCAGCCGATTGCCAACGGTTGAGTGGTGTTTTGGTGAAGCGTGAATTCAAATACCACCTACTGGCACCGACCGATCTCTCCAAATACACCGACATGAGCATGTCAATCGTTACGCAAAAGCAGAGCATCCATTGGCCGGGTTCGCCGGTCGTGTTAAAGCTATTGTTGGAACGTGCCGGTGGTCCCGGTTCGGTTGTAGAAGTCGCCGTATCCGAAGGAAGCACGGCAACGGCACGATTACGGGTGTGCGATTGCATTGACCTTATGGCGGATGGTAAGATCGTTACGCTTGAATGGCAAGCGACTCCGGTGAACGATATGTACGCAGATATGGTGATGGCTTGTTTGCTGCAGTGTGACATCGCGGGCAGTAGCGTCATCGGTACGCGTATGTCCAAGGTGGACGAGAAACACTACCAGGACTGTCTGATTGAAACGCTGCAGGAACTATTTGGCGAACAGTCGATGGAGAAGTTTATTGATTCGGACCGATTGACATTGACTGTGCGTGGAAAGCGCATCGTGATCAATCTGCAGACACACGAAATCGAATGTGATCAGGATGAACAGCTGTACCAAACGGTCTATATGACCGTGCGCAAGCTAAGACAAAGCTTGCTGCTGTAGGCGCCAAAATATCGTAACTTGTAACAAACATTGAAATAAAAATTAAATCATTTGATCACGAAAAGTTCATCCCTTTCCTTACTAGAGGTTTAGTATACGAAACACAGGGTAATTAGTTTATATAAATATATATTATATACTGTATACGGATCGTACAGGGATTGCGTGTATCGAATATATCCAGTTGCTTTCTGTATACACAGGAGTGTGTAAGAGGTGGATTAGCGTTTGAGGCAAGGATAGGTTTCTAGATTCTAATATGATCTCTCCCTAAAGGGTCGATGATGATTATTTGTTGTACACACTCGTACATGTTTTTTTTTTTTTTATTGGAAGCAAACATTTGGCTTGCTTTCTATTGCGCAACAGAAGAGCAATTGCTTGGTGGGGAAGGAGGATAAGGTGCGAAGGTATACACATTGCGTATTACCACGGTGCTGATAATACTGAACTTAGATAGCTCCGAGTTCTACTAGCTGCGTTAAAATCACTATCATGCTACGGCCTTCCCCTTGGATTTGGGGATGCGGTTGACTCGGTTGAATTTGAAAATGTAATAAATAGCTTACTAAAGTAAAACAAAATAATACAAACAAACGTGCAAGCGCGCGTCTCAATACCTGTACCATAAACCCTAGTAAGCTACGTTTTGGTATTATCGCTAAATAAAATCTTTGTAACATACACATCGAGAGCGACAGTACGCCGCCGATAGTGCCACCTATGCCGTTCGTGTCGATCCTGCGTTCCTTTCCACAACTCGATCCTCGTGAGATTACTAACGGTGCACATTTCAGTGTGTAATCGCTAACTTGAAAGTACTAATTTTCACTCATCATTACGAAGCATTCCAGTCTCTTGGTTCAGTGCACGCTTTGTTTTCTTTTAAAGAATGGCATACACATGCGTACATTTTAGTTCTTGTCGAATTTTTGATCAATACTCAAAGAATTACAATTGCTGACAAGGATAGCCGAAAGCTTTCTAGCACAACGTAAAGAACGAATAAAGAAACATCACGGCCACATCCGGCCTACCGGCATTGTTGGTGATGCGTATCCAAGAATTTCACTTTCGTTTCTTGTATCCTTCGGCGTACAATCAGGAAAATGGGTTGCTACGACGCTTCAGTGAGCCAAACTTTTTTTCCGCCTCTAGCAGCATTTTTTCGTTGCGAATCACCTCAAACGGAGCCATCTTCAACAGCTTCCCACTGGCGGCTCCCGTCGTCAGGCGTGTGCCATCTGCCGCACCAACCGTCTCATCCGCTAGTTCGTCCGATGGGAAATCCTCGAAGCTCATGTTGCTGAATCCCATTGCTTTAGAACTCGATTTTGAGCTTCCCTTCGGTTGCTTGGATGGATACTCCTCCTTCTTGTGCTTGCCAATGCCAGCCACTCCACTTTCCAGTACCGCCTTACGGTATCCGCTCACGTTAGCTTTCACCTTCTGGCCGAGCGTCGTGCTGGATGCTAGGTCCTCGTTCCGGCTATACCCACCACTAGCACTGCTTTTCTCCTGCAGGTGATTATACTTCACCTTTTGCTTTTTGGTCAAAAATCCCTTCGAGGACACTTTCACAACCGTATCACTGCTGTTGTCATCGTAATCGTCCGACTTAAGATTTCGCACATCGTCGTCGTCCTCGCCGTCCGGACAAAAGTTTACATAGTTATTGTCCGGTGAGATGGAGGTAACGCTATGCGGGGGAATTTGGCTGAAGTTTACATAGTTTCGCCGTGCAGACATTAGCTGCTGCCCTGCCGTTCCAAGATGGTGGTTACCGTAATGCGGTTTGTTATTCGTACTTGCCGGTGCATTTTGGTTCGGAACCGTTGCGACTAGCGAAGCTGGTGGCTGTGCTGCCGAAACTGGCGGTGCAGGTAGTATGGGAATGGAAGTCACTAAAGCTGGACTTGTGTGAGGAATAATGTGTGTCAAAGTAACTCCACCGGATTCGAGTGTTACACGCGAAACTAGCGCTTCATGGGGCGTCGTTAGAGCAGGTGAAGTGTGCGCTACCGTGCTGGACACCGTTGGTTGGATCGTGGGTGAGGTCAGTACGGTTGGTGCTGGTACGACCAATCCGGGCGAAACTGTAGGCGTGATAGGAAAAGGCTCCAGTCCGAACAGGTCACGACGAGCGTTCGGCGATTTGATGCACGGCGTTGGTTCTACGTTTAGCTCGAAAAGATCAGTACATATTGAAGGCGAAGGATCATACGTTGTTGTAACGCTTGGTTTAATAGGTGTGGACGTGATAAATTCACTGGACAACAACTCCACCCCACCACCACCACCACCAACACCGCCACCTCCACTTCCCGTAGGTCCGTGCTCTGGGATGGGATGTACTTCGGGCAGAAACTTGATAGCGCTGTTCCGTTTTGGCACAAACGGCTTCCGAAATGGAGCCATAGCGAAGGGATCCAACTCTGCGTCCGGTTCGTCGTCCTCGCGGGATTCGTGCCTTTTGCTGACAATTTCGTCTTCTGGCGTGAACGGATCCATTAGGATCTCCTCTCCGCTCGTATTGTTTTCCGCAGGCGATTCATAGTCGAGCTCGTCGTCTAGCAGCAACGGTTTCTCGCCCTGAATCATATCCTCTTCGGCAGAATCGTCTTCGTCGATAACGCTATGTTTGGAGTCCAGATGCTCACGCTTTTTAACGCGAACACGTGTCACTATCCGACTCGTATTGTCCTCGTTGGTGGTCACACTTTCACACTCCGCGTGGTAGGCACTTGAACCGCACGTTTTAATGCTTTCGCTGATGCCATCATCAACACTTCCCTCACCACCAAACACTCCCCGACTGAATGGCTTTCTGCGTGACGGTCCTTGAGCGGGAACCTTCGCACTGGCGTCGTCTCCTTCCGGAAAATCATCATTAGCTCGAAGATCCGATGCCGAGCCAATCGAGTCATCGTCCGAGGCATTACCATTTTCCGGAGCATTCGTTTCCTCCCCTCGGGTGCCATTCTTCTTCCCTGAGCGTCGTTCGATCCCCTTTGTCGAAGTGCCGGTATTTACTGTGGAAGATTCTTTGCTTCCATGGGTCACTTTGTTTCGAAGCTTCTTCACCAGCTGAACATTCTTCATTTGACTTTTATCTACCTTATGATACACTGCCTGCAATTTCTCTGGAATGTTACTTTCTACAAACTGTTTGAAGCTATGCTTTTTCGCACTTCCACTGCTACTATTCCCACCAATGCCACCACCGCCAGCTGTACTACCGACACCGGCAGTGCCGAGAGACACGATTGACTCGGGATAAAACTCAGAATCACTATCGTCTGATGTGATGTCGTTGGAGTTGAGTTTCTCGTACTTGTTTCGATCATCCAGCGGAAGTTTGATGAAACTGGGTGATCCTTTCTCTCCGCTGCTGATCAGATCGTCCAATTTCAAATTCTTTGGTCCGTGGGCTGATTTGTCCATGACGCTTTCTTTATGCTGGCCACTAGTACCCACATCCAGACCGTTGCTGCACGGTTCGGTCGGGGTGTTTTCTATTAAGCTCTCTTTGCCGGCTCCCTGACTACCGCTGCCACCTACGGCATGCCGCCAGCGATCACTGATTTTAGATGCCAGCTTTGAGGAACTACTTTTTTGCTTGAAGCGCTTTGGCAGAGTAAATGGTGCGGAACCGAACGGGTCTTCCTCGAGTGTCAGGAAATCCTTTCCGGACGCACCACCGCCGTTGGTTGCAATCATGCCCGTGGACAGTGCCTGCGACAGTGAACTCCGTTGGGAGCCCCAGTACGAGACACAACGGTCCGATTTCATTTCCTCCGGCGAGGTCACAATCGAGGTTTGGCTACCCTCAAGGCGCAACTTATCAAACTCCGCTCCGAACAGTTGATCTTCGGTGAGTGTTGAAATAGGGCTAAAAGGTGACGGGTCCCCGAACGGGTTCCAGGTTGATGATCCGGACAAAGGTGAGACGAGTGATTTTTCACTGTTTGAATTGCTTAGAATGTGCTGCTGCGAGTGCGTTAGCACTGTGGGCCGCGGCCGAATAGACACCATCGTGGTGGAGGTGGACATCGGATCCTGCTCAAATGGGGATAGCAGTGTAGCAGGTGATACTGCCGTCGATGGTACACCGAATCTGGATAAATATGGAGCGCACTTATTAAGAGGCTTTTGTAATAATGAAATTGAATTAATTTTTCTTACCTAAAACTATTTGAATCTCCTTCCCCCGTAACGGGACTGTGTCTTAGTATCGAGGCACCGAGGAATTTGTCATCGAAGTTGGCCACAAACTTGTCACACTCTACCACAGCTGCCGGAATGGGTGAAATGACGTTTTTTGGCGAAGGATTCAGCGGAATTGCAGCCAACGTCAGTCCGATCGATGGAGTGCTCGTCGTTTGCTGCGTTGGTTTCGGTCTGGAGCGTGGAGCAACACTGGTACCGTGACCGATGGAGCTGGCCACCAGCGACGCTGCTTGCCTAGAATCGTTCGCCATACCTACGGCAGCATCGATCGGTAGCTGCTGCTGATTGGTCGTTGACTGGGGCATCGCTTACTACAGCTGCCCCACCGATGGCTGGCTGCCCCGATAAGCCGCTGCCTTGCTTCTCCAGCGGAACCAAACACTTCGCACCGGGCGGGGGGTGGGTGTGCTCAGTCTTTCCCCATGACTACCTGGCATGGCGAGAAAAGTAGGCGACGTTGTTGCATGCGTGAAATCAGTAACCAGCTTTCAAAGCGTGTAAGCTCCAGATACGAGATGAAACGGGGGATGCAATCATAACTGGACTTTTTGTTTACATTGACCGATAAAGCCCCACGCAAAACCCGTTCCGCAGTGGGTTGCGCGTAGGTGGCTCGGTAGGTGGGTGTAATGCAAATGGGGGAGATAAATAGGAGAAATACAAACACTTGTAATCGCATCGTCCGCTTTGACGTGTTCTTCGGGAGGCTTACATGTGCCGCACTGTCCGGCCTGTGAAGAATAGCTAGCTGCTTGGATCTACCTAGCAGATGCTCTCTTACGCTACGTCAGCGATAAAAAGTACGCATGATGATGATATACACTCACTTAATTGCATGCGACAAACGATAGGTCGTTTGTGCTATACCCTTCATCCTATCAGGATTATTTCACGCATATTCATGCTCACCTTCGGTGGATGAAAAGGTTGATTTCTCCCGTACAATGATAATCGTTTGCGTAGGACTTGAGTTCAAGCACAGACCGTGCCACTTGAGGAGCCTTCACGGCGGAACAATCAGGTGTGGGTCACTTTGGCGGAGAATAGGCACAATTGCAGGTCACACAATAGCGTCGGAATTAAAAGATACTGTTTTTACGTAGCACTGTTACTGTTTCATCTTTGGCAAATACTTCTTTCCGATCGAATGCAGCGTCGTCGCACGAACTTGCACCTCCCGTCTCCGTGTGATGTTGTGAGTATTTCACTATCCTTGGCAGTTGCTGTCAAACGCGAACGAGCGGACAGATGTGCGGATGAACCAGTTTGGCAGGGGGACGAAAGTGAAAACGCGCAATACACACAGCTTCGACAACGAAGGCAGTTCAATCAAAACCACATAATTTTTATTCGTAACGATTCGAATTATTTGTTGTTAAGACAGCAAAAGACGGGAGAGATCATTACAAGTATCTTATAATCTAGTGGATGTTCTTCTTGCAATTGTTTAATGAGAAATTCTACGTCTGGATCATCGGGATTGATGATTTCGTTCATTAAAATCGCATAGGGTCTTATATTTAATGGAAATAGCGCTATATATTCCTTACTGGAGAGGTCTTTCTTGGCCGTTCGAATAAACATGCTAACCCATGGTTGGGCCCGCACGCGATCCTGTGTTGCTAGATAGGAAAGTATGACGTAGAAGGAATCGCCTATTCGAAGGCATCGGGAAAGGAATTTGAACACGGTTGATGATTGCGAATTAGAATTCGGTTCGTTGGCTAGATTGTTTGTCAATGCATCTACGAGTGAGTGCAGGAACTGTGGGTAGACACGTGCTAGTTCGCCAGTGAGTGTGCGAAAATCACAACGAATCGCCTGTTTCCAGGATCGTGTGAAGAAATTAATCATCGCAACATCGTCATAATACATTTGGACGAAGGGTTTTAAAAGTTTAACTTTTTCAAGCAAGCTTGCTTCGTTCACAGGTACCGCGTTTAATTCGGCTAACCCAGCATTGACTACCGTCGATAGCATTTTGGTTATTTCCTCGCAAATACAAACGTTTCCCGTAACGAATCCTTTGCTTATGCTATTCAATATGGCAAGATCACTTTCGTTGCTGTGTAAAGTTATTTTGCTTCCACTGCTACCAGTGTCATTTTTACTTATGTCGTCCAGGAAAAATGCCTAAATGAAAGCTCGATTAGTATGACGGTGAATGTAAACGAGGATATGCTGTGGTACTTACGATCGTGGAAAGCAATTCCGGATCCCCCTCATCCCAAGACTGGTCAATAACATTGTTTGTTAATTCTTTCAAACGCAGCTGATATCCGGTGTCGTGAAATGCGTTTACAACTAGGCGTTTTTGTACCGTGCACGAACATGAGTATTCAAACCGAAAATCCATTTACAAAATAATAAATAACAAAATGTGTTCTTCTTTCAACGTTTTTTTTCATGAATTTTGTTTGCACTCCAGCAACGAGTTTTCGTCTGACAAGGTATTTTTGACAGTAGCGAGGCGAATGGCAATAATCACAACAAACGGTGGGAAAGTAATAAAAGACGATCGCGATAGTTCGGAAAACAGATATTGATGAACTATATTTTATGTGGATTGCTTGTGGATGTTGGAAAAACTGATTTAAAAAATGTCTACAATGCTAGCAGAAGTGGAAGCGCTAGTGCTTCAATATGTTCCTGAGTTGATCAAATCGTTAACCGGGTTTGAAGTGAGTGTTTCTTTGACAAAAATTCACACTATAAAAATGCCATCAATGTACATGGAACTATTTCTTGTAGGAATCAGAGGAAAATTTCGGTATTTGCTACAACTTTACCCTTGGTACGATACGCAGTGAACGTTATTTGTCGGTGAACAGTCATGAAATACGCAGAAAGATCGAAGCAATCGTAGAAAACATGGAAATTACAAATTTTACCACTGAGGCCGGCCAATTGCGTCGATGCTACGAAGAGTTCATCGGTGATCCGGCGTGTGTGGATCACTATGTGCATGATATACATTGGTCAGTGCTATTGTTCCTTCTAACCGTGGCGTACAATCCGGTAGGTGCGCTGAAGGAAAGAC
This sequence comes from Anopheles farauti No. 4, assembly GCA_000956215.1. Classification (NCBI taxonomy): domain Eukaryota; kingdom Metazoa; phylum Arthropoda; class Insecta; order Diptera; family Culicidae; genus Anopheles; species Anopheles farauti No. 4. The sequence continues at coordinate 22,922 of JXWZ01000584.1, forward strand.
TACGAACGGGTGAGCCTATCCAATTGTTTGAACCCGCTGAACCTGCGGAAGTACGTCTGCATGACAAGGAAAGAAACGATTTGATTGCCGAGCTGCTGGAGGACAATATTTCGCTCGATTTGGGAGACGACAAACAAGGGTCGGAGTTGAGTGAATGGAGTGATCTAGAAGAGGACGCCCCCGGTGACTATATCGGTATCGAGCAGAAGGAGGTAGAAGTTGAGTCTATAGAAATTGGAAACAAGTTAGATAGAAAAAGCGTTGAATCAAACGAAATGGTTGTATTTAACAAAATCGAGCCTCCCAGGCAAGAGAATGTTTACGAAACGTTCAATGATGAGTTCTCAACAGAGTGGCTACAAGAAAATGTTCAAACCATCTGGTGGATTGATCCACAATATAAGGTGAATGTGAATAGCGAACATCGCGGAGCATCGTTCTGCGATTTCTGGACCGAACGGATCGTGAAGGTATCGCACGGTTTTCTCAAAACGGAACCCGTGTCGACCGTGTCTGAGTATTGCATGTTGCGAGAAATATTGTGGATGTTCACCAACCCGGTCGATTGCAAGTTGTTCCGCCTGGATGACGATCAAATTTGGATAAACACCAATGTTTCTCTCTCCAGCACAACCGAACACGGCCTACAGACGTTCTTGTTGAACTTCACCGAGTACATGACTATCGCGTACCGTTTGCGAAACTTTTGTCGTAGCGTTCTCGAACATCACACCAGCAGAAATCTTCCGGCGCCACACTCGTTCGAATGCTATGCGGCCGGTGTAAAGGACTTTCTGGAACACATGGAATCAGTGATGATAGACAAGGAAAAGGAGCTTATCGAGCAGGAGCCTGGCAAAACGTTCACGATTATCAGACTATTCCACGAGCTTGAACCGGAATTGTTTGTGCTGAAAAAACTATACGACATTCACAAGTTTTCCGTACTCGATTGGACGAAGTTTCCGGCGCACATTGCGGTGGCTCATTTATTGTCCGGACTTTTCCGCAGCGTGAAGCTAAGCGCAAATCTGGAAAAAGGAAACATGGCATTCGCATTGCTCCTTGCTGCGTTGAAGTGTTACATGAACATGATCGATACCTGGTGGACTGAGGGCAGGCTCGATGATTGGCGTGAGGAATTTTTGGTGGAGAAAATGTATGCCGAAAATGCTCCCATCGGTTTGCTGACCGGTTACCAGGCGAGGTTATTTTCGAAATGCAAAATACGTTCTTTCTACGTTAGCTCTGCCATTTCCGAAGTGATTGAAAACGATCCCATTATTAAGCTTTTACTGCATCATTCGTTGGAAGCAGGTTATACGTTGAACATACTTAATGGATTGGACAGGATAAGCGATATGCGCAAAGAACAAGGAACAGATGAAAATTTGATCTATGTTAGTTTCCTGGAAACGATCGTGGGAGAGTTGGAACGATTTCGAACGGAAAATTTCAACTCAAGAGAAGAAGAAGCTAACAAAAATAAGCCAAACTTAGCTATTATCGAGAAGGTACGTATATACAAATTCATGAAATATCCATATTTCTTATTGCCTTCTTGAATTGCAGAAAATAGAAAACTCAACGTTGCAAAACGTTCGCAAACAATTGCGTGAAGTCTGTGACGACAATCTTCTGCTGTTGGCCTTCAATAGCACACTCCAGTTGGTGGATGAGAGTGACCAGCATACGACGCAATCGTTTTCTGTAGTTGACATATCAAACCATCGCAATCTCTCAAACGCATACACACTCTACACTATTCTCAATTCGATCTCTACGCTGCAGCTTCCACTCGAGCACGTGCTGTTCAATGCTATAAAAAACCTTATGGAGACCAAACGACAAGCTGCGAATCATTATGTTACGTACATCTATAAGGATGAGTTTCTCGTGATGAATCATCTAAAGAATATTCGCAAGGTGTTACTGCTAGAGGCAAGCGATCTAATGGATAATTTCTACACCGATCTGTTTCGACGTATCGAGGCAGGCGAAAGTTGGGCTAATCCGTATCTTCTCACGATTCAACTGAACGATATATTGGCTTCACGGTTTAACGATATGACTTCACTGTTTACCGTCGAAGTTAATGCTGCCCCCGGTTACCAAACCGAGCGAACGACCACGGTTCTATTGGCTATCGATGATATTCGAATTTTGTACAATCCAAGCCATGATTTAACCAACATGATCAACGATGAAACCATGGCAAGCTACAACAGTGTACTCCGGTTTCTACTGAAGGTGAAATGGGCTCTGGGTACGTTGAACAGGTTGCGTTTTCCCGAGTCGTTAAAGAAACGACCTCCGTACGCGAGTTTTGGTATGCTCGATCTGATACTGAAGCGATTGGCAATGCTGAAATTTTGGATGATATTTTCCGTGCAGTGTATTCATTCGCACCTAATGACGCACGTTCTGCAATCGTTTGGTGAGCAGTTGGACGAAAAGCTCGATCAGGCCGATAATCTGAACGAAATGATTACTGTCCATCAATCGTACATCAGCACAATATTTGATCATTGCTTCCAACACGATGACAGCGAACCGGTCAGATCAAGCATCATTCGGCTGTTAAATTTGGTGTACATTTTGCGAGACGAGTGGAACAACACGGTGCTATTTACGGAAATGGACGCTCGGGGATACATTACGGAAAATAGTGCTTTGGAAGATTTCATTGCAAACTCCCAGGTGGATGAACTGGAACGTACGTACTGCAAATGCCACCAGCAATTGGCAAAATTGCTGAGCAAAGAAGCGTACGGGAAGCACAGGTTGCATCGTAAGTAGCTACCACCACGCTATGGAAAGTGCACAGTGAAGAATTTATCGCATGCGTTTGCTTTATTTTCACTTTACAGTTACCGGGCTGGCCGATGCATTCAGTTACAACGTACCGTATTAGAAGACTTCGTATGGACTTAGTATTGCAAACTGCGCTTGGTGCCAATGTCATCCAGTATCTGCTGCAGTTCGTCATCCTCAAACCGGCCCTCGAGCGAAGGAATCAACGCCTTGGCTTCTTCCGGTGACGCTGGACAAAGATTCCCCAGTGCAGCGAGTTCGAATTTGTGGAGTTTCTTCTGCATCAGCAAGCTGGTTATGAGAAGAGAATGAATAAATGTGTTAAATGTGAACGTAACGCAAATATTCCGTGCTAGTGTTACCTTCTCACGCTGGCAATGGTTTCCTTGTTGCGGAATTTACGAAATTCGTTCGTGTAGGTGTACGTCTTGTGGAAAACTTCTGAAAATTCTTGCTCCTCCTCCGAAGACTCGTTTTGATTCTTCCGATGTTCCAAAAGCATGTGCACTTCGCTAATTAAGAGGGTTTCAGCGTTTTCAAATTCTGTTGAGATGAACATGCATTCATTGTGAGGGATGATGTGTGCAAACATTCTCTATTGCTTGAATACCTTTCGGAAACTGAAGATCGGCAGCATCCTCCTCCACCATATCAACGGGGTTAAATCCAGCCATGGTTGAATCAATAAATTAATTACTTTCGGTGGTTTTAAAAGAGATAGTTTTAAACAAACGCGTTGGTTTTATGCGGGTTTTCCTGTTTGTTTACAGTTTGTTGTTTTTTTTTTATTTTTTTTGTTAAAATACTTGACAATGATGCTTGATTATACGTACGAGTTTAGTTCTATCACCATTGAGTTATGAACATCGAATTCAATTGATTGTTGAAAATTTCGATACTTAATACTTGATAGAAAGAGATATTGAGTAGAGCGAAACTACCAAAGCATAAAAATATACCACCAGCCATAGTAAACGAGAAAATGTTCCAATTGTTTTCCTCAGTACAGTAAACGCAATGGAGAAACGGAATGAGCCATATAAACATGGGCCGTGACAGAAAGCGAAACAAAAGATCAGTTGGCGAAAAAGCAGTGAGCGTGCGGAACATTCTAGCTTCGAAGGAATAGCAGACTTTGAGCGGCGTCGGCAAATTTCGAAAGAAACAGTGAATTCGTGTATTGAACTTTCACGATCCTTGGAATCAGCATGGAGGACGGCAAGGAAGAAGTAAGTAACTGTTTAAAACGATGTTAAAAAGCCAAATGACCTCATTTGTAGTGCGATAGGCTGCGACTGTGTGCATATTCGGCCAATAGAGGCCAGCTGACGTTGAGATATTCCGTCATTGTTGCTACAAGGTGGTCGATACTTTACCACTGGCTGGATAGAAGCCAAATTTGGCCAACTCGTTGTTTGGGTGTTATTTACTTGCTAATCGCAAATTACCATGGCACGAATATTTGCAATGGATCAGGAAACGTAAAAGTTTATCATTTCCCGCCATCTAAACAATAGGGAAACTGTACATTATTAGTGCGATAGAATGTCAATCAAATTTGTGAATGTTCCTTAGTTTCTTTAAATTACATTTATGCATGAGCGTCGAAACGTCTTCATTTAACACGCTTTACAAATGGTACTCTATTAGGCTTTAGATGAACGTGAATCGTAAGAATGCGTCACCGACACCCTCCCACGAGGGTGTGATGATGCCATCCTTCACGATTGATCGCAGTTGGTCATGCAATGCATTCAACCACAACGTAAGGATGATGGCTTACTCGTAGTCGTCTGTGAGCGGAAGTAGGCATCCTTCGGAATGGGTGGGCAATGTTGTCGGAGGAATTGTAAGCAAACAAACGTGCGAACTGAATGTGAGAAATTCCCGATGTTTTGCTTGTGACCTCGTTCGCAACACGCAGCAGCAGCGTACTGTGTGGAGGGATGTAGTGTAGTCACAACGAAGCATTGATCAAACTTTGGCGCGAAGTAATTCGTGTTTGACGCGTTGGAAATACGCTACTATATTCCCTCGTAGAAGGATGTAGTTAGTAGAGCGATACGGTTACCCGTGGAAGATAGTGAGGATGGGGACATTTGGAATGGAAACAATTCCTTTGCAAAATGCAAACTTTAACCATGCACGATTATCTCGATCCCTCGCCGGTTCCGATCAGTTCCCAACAGTTCGCGGATGGAACCAGTGCTCGCGTATCACATTGTTTTTTTTTCTCTCTCTTTCGAAGTTACTAATGTACAATGTTAATCCTTCACCAGCATCAGTTCGTTGTGGACGACGTGAGTAAAATTATAAAGGAAGCCATCGAGACGACGATCGGTGGTAATGCTTACCAGCACGACAAAGTAAACAACTGGACCGGATCGGTAGTGGAGAGCTGCCTGAGCGTGTTGACAAAGCTACAGAAGCCTTACAAATATATTGGTAAGTTTCGCATGCGATCTCAAGAACACTGCTCGTTTCGCCATGGATTCTTTTGTTTATTGCTGAAGTATGAGGGAGCTATCTTTTATACACAAAAAATCTCTATCACGGCCTTTGTGCGGGCAATAAGGGGAAGGGGACAAAGAGCAAGGTGACAACTTTTAATGCTTAACCGATAAGACCGAAACGAGCACCGACACCGGCTTGAATACCGCCACCGAATGATCCTCGAGATGCAAGTCCTGCATGTAATCCAATGTTACCACCAACGCGGGATCCATGGTGTGCACCGACCTGAGCAGACGGCAAACCGGAACGGAAGCCAAGTCCGCCGTTCACAGTGCCACTGGCAGCTGTCCTCAATCCAGTTCCGACACCACCAATCGCGGAGCCAAGTCCTCCCAGGATACCGTTGGCTGCGTTGGCCACACCTCCGAGAGCACCCGAGACAAGGTTCAGGCCGGATCCGGCGATATTGCCCGCTGCATTTACGGCAGATCCAACGATATTACCTGCGGCGTTGATCGCTGAGCCAATGATAGGACGGATAATTCCATGTCCACGGATTCCAGCACCAAGGCCAACTCCGAATCCACCGGCTCCCCGAAGGCCGATGCCTGCGCCGAAACCAATTCCGATTCCACGTCCGAAGTGCTCGTGGCTTCCATGGCCACGCCGGCAACCTCCAACATATATGGACGAGACGGTGGTGGTGCTAGCTGCAGGTGCCGCGGTAGCAGCGACAATGGTCGTCGTGGAAGACAAATTGTTGAGAATTTGAGTAATGACCGACAGCAGGTTAGGATCGCTTGAGTTGATGGTTAACGTTTGCCCGTTGTAGTTAATCGTAATCGAAATGGATGAAGCGGCCGTTGTTGTTGTGGCAGCAGCGGTGGTAGTAGTTGCTGCAGTTGTGGCCGCTGCAGTAGTGGTCGCAGTAGTGGCAGCTGTGGTCACAGAAGCAGCAGTTGTGGTGGTGGTAGCAGCAGCGGTGGTTGTAGTTGCTGCAGCAGTGGTCGTAGTGGCAGCAGCAGTAGTCGTGGTAGCAGCAACGGTGGTCGTAGCAGTCAGAGCTGCAATAATTGCGTCGATCGTAGCTTGATCGGACGAAGCGACGGTTACCACGCCTGGGAAGAATTGTTGCAATGATTACAACCCAATCCAAACTCCTAGGAAGAACCTTCATCTCTTTGGGTTTACTTACTTCCATTGATGTTAAATACGACCGTATTTCCCGTGGCGGAAGTTGTGGCGCCTCCGGCAGCGGTAGTGGTTGCAGCTGCCGCGGTGGTGGTTACAGCTGCCGCGGTGGTGGTTACAGCTCCCGCGGTTGTCGTTCCAGCTGCCGCAGTGGTAGTCACTGTTGGAGCAAGCGTTGTGGCCGAGGTAATACCGATGATCGAAGATGAGCCGAGAACTGTGACACCTATGCCTCCAACTCCGACCCCAATTTGAGCAAGCGTTGGGCCGGTGAGCAAGCACACCGCAAGCAGGAGAGTAGTAAGGAAGTGCTGCTTCATTTCGTCGTTTGTCCGTTGAAATGAGTTGCTGATGATAACCGATGTATTTGAACTGCTTCGAGATCCTTTGGTTTTATATACGCCGTTAATGCTGGTTTTCCCATGGAGCGGCTATGAATTGGTAGCTTGTTTAATGAAACATGTGTCCCTGGATGCGGGAAGGTTGCCGAAAGCACGCCAAAACTTAGTTCTAAAACGATAGTATTGTTTTTTGCGGAGAAAGTGCGTCAAATGGCACATGAGCTTGTACGTTTGCAGTTTTTTTTAAGTACAATCTAGACGATTGTTCTGTCGTTTGTTTGGTTGTTTGGATCGGTTTAGATCTAGTCGGGCAGAATAGTAAGAAAGGTGTATATCGCCATTTTCAGCCATATCTGTTGGTATGGTTGGATGGGATTTTCGTATTGGCAAAACATAGCGCCCAAATTCGTCTCGCCCACCAGTTCAATTCAATCGAAAGTCTATGTACGATACGAAAACAGTTATAGGTGTGAAATTTCAGTGCATCATATTCAACGAACGAATAGAATGGGTTGTTTTGGGGAGACCGACTTGTTTGTTGAAGAAGTAGTGACTAATCGCACTACGTTCGTAGTGTGTAGCCCTATTCCTAGTGCGCGTAGTGCGTGATTGGCGTATAAGAGGTAATATTTCAGAAATTTTATGGAGAACTTGACACGCGCGGTGACATTGCGTGCTGCACGCAGTAAGGTTTTAATTTTCGCCATCACCATCACCATTAGTACATCGACTTTCGGTGTGGTGAGAAAGGTTTTGAAACGTTTTTTATGATTTTGCTATCTTTTATGTGGAATGTGGCAGTGTTTTTTGTTGGATCAAATGTTTAGCACGGATTTCAATATAATATTTTTTACCTTACCTTTCCACATTTGTTCTCATTAGTAACGTGCATGATAATGCAGAAAAATGGTGCGGGTTTGCATACGGCGAGTTCCTGCTACTGGAATAACGAAACCGACGGCTCTTGTACCGTGCGCTGGGAGAACAAAACGATGTACTGCATCGTGTCAGTGTTTGGACTTTCGATTTAATAACTTCAACGAGTTTTCTCTACGAGAGCTAACCTTTGGCAGATCTGCAGCAGCGCTACATGCGACTAGGTATAACAATACGAGAAGTCCAGAGAATGCGCAACGGAATGCAACAAATCAGCAAGAGTGATTAATTACATTGATCAATGGAATTAAATTTCAATAAATCGCTACAAAACGCATGCTCTGCTAGGAACAGACAGGAACAGATGGAACGCAGCAGGAGCAGAATTAAATGTAATATTATTTTGTCTTACGTGCAGTGAGTTTCTTTGAGTAAGTGAGACAAATTTCCTGTTTAAGGAAAAGCTGTTGAATGCGCGTTGAATTAATTTATCCTTATTTAATAATCATCGGCTCGTTTGCGCTAACATTTGGTTTGTCTATTGTTAGCATTCGCAAACAGATATTTAACGACAGCGAGGTGGCAATTGTTAAGTGGTGTAGTGTGTCCTGCCAGATGTATGAAACATATTTTTTTATTGTCTACTGTAGCTCAAGCCGAAATATCTAGGTACCTAAAGACAGCTATCCGTGGTATCTCTTAGTTTTTGTCCTGCCGGTAGTTAGTATTTGGAAGAGAGACATTAGTGTGAAGCACCCAGAGTAAACCAAATACAGAATTGTGCGAAACGTATTGTGAGCCATAGGAAGTAGGGCCAACACGGCCCCTATCTATATCGTGCCAGGCTGTGCAGCTGTGAACGACGGACGATGCGTTGAAAGTTCTGGGTAAAGGAAGCAGTTACAGTAGACTACACTGGTGGTTATAGCACAATTTAGCGGCACACGAATGAATAACCTACCATGAAGAAAATCCCGATTGCTACGATAATTGGCAATGCGAACATGTACATTTTCCCCGATAGTATAGTAGGCGAGCTACTAATGGAAAGCAACAATAAGATTAGGAAAAGTGTACGCTTTACAAAGTGAATGAACACATAATTTCCGTTGAGTTAGCTTATAGAACTGGCGGCATGGTGATGTACTATGCAACTATGATTCACAATAGATGTAGAAATCAGAACTGATACTGTTTGCGTACGCAACATAATGCGCTTAAGGGAAAGAAGGGGTATTCAGTTCGAAAAACAAACACTAATACTTTGGCACGATTGACGCGGACGATGTAACTTCATCCTCGGGAAGGACATCACCATTACATTGTAAGGACTTTCCGACGGATATTAGAAGGATACATTTACGTTAATACACGAATTTAAAATTAAAAGTTTACAAGCCAAATGTGTCGCCTTTTAATTTCATGCTTAACAGAAAGAAACCTCTTACTTCCCGAAACATTCGCTTACCCTTCTGCTGCTGGCTGGAATCGTCATATTAGGCAGTAGAGACCGCACAGTGAACGTTCACAAGTTTTCTGATGATTTCTTTGTTTACCGACGACAACAATCTGGCCGAGCCTCTTCATATTGAAACGGCTGTTGGTTCAGTTGCTTGATGCTATGCGTTGTGTATGAATGAATCGTTCTCTTTTGGTTCGATGTAGACAAACACATAACATCATAACTTGTGCGTCAAACTAGTTTCTTTCCTGTGTTGCTGGAGTAGGAAGAAACAACAGGGAAGCAGCATGGAAAACTTGCATTTCTTTTCACGCACGACCATTTCAACCTTTTTTTTATTATCACCTGGAGTGATTCGCTTGGTCAAACATTGAAAGTAAAGATGTATCCTTTCTTCTCCTCGAGGTTATATAATTAGTCATGAATTTTCATGACCCATTCCTTGCAGGCGAATCGGAACCCTATCGTGATAGGACAGGATACGTGCGGGAGGAAAACATCTGTGAGCAAGCCGTGAGTCGTTTGCACTGGGGGAAGTGTGAACGCAGGTAGTAGCGGGTTGAAAGTTTAAGGTTTAGGCACCGGGTGTATCGAATCCTTTAGCTCGTTGGAAAACTGTGTCGGCAAACATGTGCAATAAATAATGCATCATCGGTAACGATATTATCTGCGGAACAGCAATAGTGCTGGCGGCCAAGATGGTCCTTCCAAGCAGCTACAGATTCATTGGCTCGTAGTCGATTTAAGGCACTACAAAGTAAGAATCGAAAACATTACCGAACAAGACGATGTACGAAGATGATGACGTTTAATGCGGGTTAACATGCCAGACACTGGCGGTATACCCGGGAGCAATATAAAGTGTTTGGGTTTGCCTATTCGGATGGGCTTGGCTCGTGGTGCTCCGTTGGTACCTTTGGTTTAAGGAAAAGGAAAAACTTCATGAAGCTTCTCACGTGCGCGCGTTTTCTTCGGTGTGGTATGCAATTTAGATGATGTATTTTTTTTCGAAACCGAAGTACTTGTTCGGATGAATATACAACGGTACGGTATATTCCCGTACCAGATAGATGAAAGAAACGATGGGAGCGCGCGGTGAGCGAAGGTGTGGGTGTAAAATTCTCATGACTAGCAAAGAGTACGCTTTGGTCGGTCCAACAGGATGGCGCGAGTCAATCAGAGGAAAATATTCCCCCAATGCGACCAGTTGGTTGGGAGTCGGGAGCCAACCATCATCTTGCGGGTAGTACCTACCGCGAAAGAAGGCGAACTAGTTCGGTTTCGGAAAAATATGAAATGATTCCAGCTATTCGTGCTGGAAGGATTCAATGATGCATGAAATGTTGGGATGTGATCGGAAACTATTATTCGATTCATAACGGGTCTATCGTGGAAATACCTCAACATTCGATGAATGTGTGCATTTGGATGTATTTTGCCATTGTCGAGTGAAGCGAAGTAATAATAAATCTGTTCCAAAGTGAAGTACGGGAAAAGTACTAGTAGTCAATTGCAATTACAAAACTGTTGGACATTCCTCGTTTTCATGCAAACACATGCTGCGTTAGATTCTTTCCGATTCGGAGAACACAACGGCAGCATTATTGAGACAATAATTAATTCCTTAAATATCCGTATCCGGTTCCGCACCGAACAAGTCTGGTATGGTTTAATGCACTGTAAGAAAGTTGTTCTGTATTTAAAATATTTTGCTCCACAAAAGAGGCAGACAGGGGATCGAGAAGTTTAGTTTTCTAACAACATCCCGTAAGGGAGAAATGTACGATTGAAAACTTAACGGAAATGTTTATTTAAACAAACTTTTCGGATGCATTTCCCAGGATAAGGGATACGATGGTTGATTTACGTAATAAAGTTTGCAAGTGGGGCGCTATTTCGGTACGAGAATCTCACTACTAAACTAAACAACCGATAAGAACCCCAGGGTAGAAGATTTCGCATGATACACGGGCACAAGAACGATTGATAGGTTTTGCGCAAATGTTTTATGTTATTATGTTAATCAATTTACGTACGGATTACAATATTTCCAAAATATCTTTCAACAAGTCTTAAGCGATTTATGTTATGTCAATTCGAGATTACGTTAATGTACCTCAAACAGTGCTAATCGTTTCAGCACTTTCGCGCCTCTTTACGGATTTTCGTCGACTGATGTCGACTTTATGTCGCACTTGTCGAAACTCATGAATCGCGGTTCTAAACTACGCCTAATGTGAACCGTGAACAATTTGTTCTCACTATAGTGAGAAGAAACTGTAAGTAGGCGCCTATATGTTTACAATTTTCACAACATGTGAGAAGCAGACAAATTTATGCTAATTGTTTTTGGTACTGTACGATTGATGCATTGCCGATTTCACAAATTCATTCCATGCTTTCATTTGTAATAAATCAGCGTTATATTACTATACTTTTAATTTAAAAAACATTGAATAGTTATGCAATCATTTAATTTATTTTGTTTCTAAATAACTTTTACAAACCTAAAATAAGTCCAGTCTATGGCTTCGAAACAATTATCCAGAGACATGAAAAATCAATCAAATTCACTAGCATCATTAGCCATCAGTGATGTATCGAAACAGGTTTGAACGATTTTGTTTAGTGGTATCGCTGGCTTTTCTCATGAACACGCGTGAATGTTAGGTTCACAAAAAGAAACGTTCTGTTTTAATTGCGTGGATAAAAACGAACTATATCGCACTAAACCCCTTTCGTATACCACACCTCGATTATTTTTTTATCTATAAAAACCGTCGATACGATTGTACCGATAATTTTCAATATTAATATACAGCCCCATATTATGCAGTATTTTTAAGATTCTTGGTGTGACATACTAAGTATACGGAATGCGATACCGATTGAAACGGAATGCGTTTTATTGTACACCGAATGAGTTTCCTTCGCACTGCAACACCACTGCTATTGAGCACAGCATAACATAGCATAGCGTGTAGCATGGAAGTGTGCGAAACAACACGCTATCATAACAAAGTGATGCTGGTCGAAGAAGGTTGCGCGCATGCAGCACGCGTTTTTCGTTTTTAACTGCACACTCGCAACGACGACGTGTTCGCGCGTACTTTTCAAACACTCAGCTGATAGTGATCAAGTGGAAAACAAGGTCCTGCGCTATTAGTTAAGAGCATTCCAAGACCTTATGGTTCAGCTCACAAGAGTATGGTTGATTCGTTAGCGAATTCCTGTTTAGAAGTTTATACCGTACAAAAAAAAAGTGAATATTAGTGCCAGGAAAAACTTGTCAGTCAGGTTGCTTATACTGAAGCAGTCACAATAAAAAAGTGGTTCAATCATCAAGATCGCTGAACAACGTGAAGTTTATTTTTCACTTAATTGATGCCGTTAAGCCGGTCAATCGAGAGGAACGTAAATTGAATGAATAATTAAAGAGTTTCGCGATCGCCCGACCAAGAACCATCAACATTCTCCGTGAGGTGTAATTACTACTTCCAACCCAGCTTCCCCACCGCGCTTTCGGATCGAGCATTTTGCTCAAGTTCTCTGTTTTACCCACCGGCACCGTGTTGGCGAATCGCTTTTGTTGCTATTTAGATCGCACCGATCGTGATCTGATCTCGTTCACCTAAACTCTGCCCACATTTGCAATAGCAAGGGGGAGTGAAAAATACCGCTTTTGGAGTGGAGTGTTAACGTTTGATGTGTCAAAACCTGACCTAAAGGTTCCGCCTCCGGTGTGTACCGGCTGGCCGTGTGAAAAAGGAGAGAAACGAATTCGTAAAAGTGAGTGTTACATTTCAGGAATCCACGCACGACGCCTCCGACACACCAACCGGCCACACTCAAAAGCGCGTGACGGTCAAAACAAACAGCACGGGCAGCACGAGCAGTACGGTAGGTAGCAGCACCCAGTGGTACCAACAACCTACCCCAGTTCGAGGAAAGCTGTGGGCAAACAGCTACACGCGGCCAGTTTTCATTTGTTTACAATCGGAACGTATGTTTTTCGATCGCGGCGTCGGTGGCGGCGGCTGTGGTAAAAGTGAAGCGGAATATTTGATTTCTTATAAAATTGCGCCTGGCTCGGGTTAGTTTGCGGAAGTCGCTAAAGGAAGTTCGAGCGCAAAGAGCGCAAAGCATTCGCAATTCAATTTCTCTGATCCAGATCGCGAAACGAAAAACGTCCGCCGACGAAACACCGACAGTACACGAGATCAGCCGAACGTGAAGCCGGTGGCGATTAATTATTCAAAATTTTCGCGCAACCTTTAGCAAAGGAAACGAAGAACGGAAAGTTCCTAATCCCAAGTGTAAAGTGTGAAAAAGGTATACCGGACGCCCTACTCCATCTGTACTCTCAGTCGATGCGGGCAAGGTACCGGAAAATCGTGCAAACCAAAATAATAATAAAAAATACAGTGAAGGTGCGTCGGGTGTGTTAGTGTATGTATTTGTTTGGGTACGTGAACTTCCCATTAGGAAGGGAGTGTGCAATTTCAAGCCCATGCCGATTGTTTGGCCGTACCCGGGTTGCTTGATTGCTAAGCGGTGCTGCGAAAAAGGAAGCATTTTCAAGGCCTACTGAGCGGAAGTGATTTTTGTGTGCGTGTGTGTGTTTGTGTGTGTGCGTACGTGCATTTGTGAGGAAGAAGCAGTCGTTCTCCGTTCGTGATCCATCTTCTGGACTGCCTGCCGTAAAGTGTTCTTCCGTTTACTACATCGAACGTTGTCACCGACAGAGTAGCGCCTCAACATGAACTACATCAGCATCTTATCGATACTAACTGGTAAGTCTGGGCACTTTAGGTAGATTGGGGGCAGAACGTTCGCAGTTCGATTGATTAATTATGGATGACGAGCACGCAAATTGAGACACGGCCGACGCTCCGTGTCCCTGTTATCTGGAGAGAGGGTTCCCTCCACAAGTCAACGGCCAAGGGGGGAATGGCAGAGGAAAGGGAACATGCTTTCAATGACGTTGTTACTTTTATTTATCGAACGTTTGACAGTCATTGTCTTCGATGGTTGATGTTAAATTATTCGTAACGATAATAAATGATTACTTCAAATAAGTGCTCTTTGAAAAGACGAAAGTTGATACCGTGAAGCCACTGCACGTAATGGGTTCTAAATCAGTACCGAGAAATGATGCAATGAGCAAAAAAATTACTTAGGCCAGCTATCCTTCAGAAAGGCATTAGGAACAGGCATTGTTCATCAAATTGAGCATTTGGATACAAGGATATTTGGATACAAGGAGAGGCAGGCCAGGATCGTTTATCTCCCAGGAAAGTCCATTGGATGCAAATGTGTTCCACATGTGCCGTACTTTCGCGTTCATTGGCCTATTTATCCATTTGGAAACGCTCACCAACAGTCATTTGCATTGACTTATAGACTGAAATGAATCTCCTGTACCTTCGTTGCCGACCAAAAAAGGCTACCCGTAACTTCCGGCGATGGGCATCCCGCAAGGTCGCAATAGTGTGAAAAGAGCCTTCTCATAGCCGACCATTTACATCGAATTATCTGCCCTATTGCGAGCAACCGCTCCTCGCCTTGTTTACATTTCGCAGGTTTTTCGTTTGGTTTGTGGCTCTGGAACGCGCTATTTATTTAGTCAGGCATCACGGCATAGTTCACCCCCGAACCGGGTCTGTTTGCCTGACGACACGGCAAGACATCGCAAGCCACCCTAAATTGCCCATCTGTCGCTTCGGTGCCGGTGCGAGAGAGGCGTCTTGTGTCAACACACGGCCCGCCGTGATTCAACAGCCCCGGACCAGTGTGGTTAGAAGGTATTTTTGCGATAAGCATTTGTTTTTACGTTTGGACGTTTCGTTTCGTACCCGAGGGCTTTGGTCGCGCCTTCGATTGATTCGAGCAAACAGGAAATGGCAAAAACAAGTTCCCCGGGTGCCCGGGTCTCCAGACGGTTGTGTTTTCGGTTCTTGCTTTAGCGTTCCGAACGCTGGCGGGTTCTGCGTGTGCGTTGGTCAAGTGCGCGTGTTCCTTCGGCAACGCTCGATATCGCCGGTACTTATCTTGGCGCTTGCCTGTCGCTTGCCTGTGTACGTACTTTCAACGCCGTGAGCAGATCATCCTCTCGAGGGGACCATAAAGCATGGGCCAAGTTTTTGTTCTGTGTTCTGTTGGTGTTATTTTTTGTTCTTCAGTTCTTTACGATCCCGATATCCTCCTTTCTCGCACTAGCTGTGAAGAGATATTTCTTTCAGATGTTTTTTGTTTGTGTACACTTTTTTTTGTACGTTGTTGTTCCGCTCGATCAAAGTGCAGGCGACAGAAGAACACGATGGAAAGGGAACAAGTTTCCCACCGAATGGAACTGAAAACAAACCCCAGACCCTTACAGCGCCGTGATGAACCGTGCCGTTTGATAAACAGAGAGCCTCGGATGGAGGCGATGGGTGGATGGGATTGATTAACATGCGTCGATTATCATCTCAATCATCAAATTAGTACGATTGATGAGGTGCCATTAATATCTCACTTCTCACACGATGGTCGTGTAGGTGCCACGCCACGCTATGTCATAATCAGGCGACAACAGCGAGTCAGACCTTGAGGAAACCAATCGATCGAAATCGAAGGGCTCTGCTCAGCTTCTAATAACTAGCTGCTGCACGTGCGTCTTTTTGCTGGCAATTGCTGTGTTCTTTTCCATGTCTTACGAAGGGACACAAAAGATGCTGAATAAACATAACAAAATATATTTATCGGATGGGTTTCCCACTCCTCTTTCTCTTTCTCTTCTCTCTTTGCGGTCCACTTTATGAGTCAGTGTTCCCAGGGTACATCGTTGGACCGGAAATAAAAATGACCTACAGAGGGATTAGAACAAAAAGGATGCGAAGCTACCGGGAATCAAGGACCCAAGCGCCAACGCCGATATCTTGCTGTGATAGGGGGAATGGGAAAGGGTCAACAAGTCAGGCATGGCGACGTCGCAGCAGGACTTTAAGAGCTCTGCCTTACAAGAAGACAAAACCTTCCGAAGCAGCGTGTGGGGCGCTTCGACACGACTTCGGCCGTGTTACGGTTAGGTAAAAGGCAGACGGGTTTATCCGAAACTCGCCCGGTAGTTGGTCAAAGAAAAACAAAGTGAACCCAAATTAATGGTTTCTGGAATGACTGCAGCGGTACTATCCTTCGGCCCTTCCCTTGTTTCGGGACGAAGGTACGGATGCTTTTGGAGCTCGTAGCCAATATTCTATCCCAACGCATGCCTGGCTAGCCGTTTTCTGTGGCTTTCGGTGTGATAATGAGATAATCAATGGAGATGATCTTTAATTAGGGTTCGTTCCGTTCCGTTGCAGTTGCTCCAGTATGCCTCGCCAGTGCCTTCCGTCCAAAAACGCAACACACTATGGTCGGTGTAATTTGTGTGCGCTAGCTTTTGCTTATCGAGCGTTCCTATCGCAAGGGCTAGGGCATCGATTGCAATTCCGCAGCATCGTGAAAAGAGGCACCATACAAAATTTAAACTTTTCCTCGTTAAAGCACCTTCACCGTCGTCTCCGTCCCATCGGTG
>JXWZ01000585.1:0-65631 GCA_000956215.1 Anopheles farauti No. 4
GATCTGACCGAGTTCCAGACCAACTTGGTGCCGTACCCGCGTATCCACTTCCCGCTGGTCACCTACGCCCCGGTCATCTCGGCCGAGAAGGCATACCACGAGCAGCTGTCGGTGGCCGAGATCACCAACGCTTGCTTCGAGCCGGCTAACCAGATGGTCAAGTGCGACCCGCGTCACGGCAAGTACATGGCCTGCTGCATGCTGTACCGTGGAGATGTTGTGCCGAAGGACGTTAACGCGGCCATCGCCACCATCAAGACGAAGCGCACGATCCAGTTCGTCGATTGGTGTCCGACCGGTTTCAAGGTTGGCATCAACTATCAGCCCCCGACCGTCGTGCCGGGAGGCGATCTGGCCAAGGTGCAGCGTGCCGTGTGCATGTTGTCCAACACCACGGCCATCGCCGAGGCCTGGGCTCGTCTGGACCACAAGTTCGATCTGATGTACGCCAAGCGTGCCTTCGTGCACTGGTACGTCGGAGAGGGTATGGAGGAGGGTGAGTTCTCTGAGGCCCGTGAAGATTTGGCCGCCCTCGAGAAGGACTACGAGGAGGTCGGTATGGATTCCGGCGAGGGAGAAGGCGAAGGAGCTGAAGAGTACTAAATGTAATCGACAGCACCTAACTTCTGCCACAGCAGCAGCAGCAGCAACAGCAACAACAATAACGAAGCAGTCGATGGTTGAATCCTCAGCGTATTGATTGGACTCTGCTTCCACCATAAAAATGAAGAAGTGATTGAATAAATTATTTCTGTAAAAGAACTTTTTTTGTTTCATATTGTAGAATGGGAAAATGAATGGTATATTGGGTTCGATTGAGTTAGCTAGATTATGGTGTGAAATGGATGGATGAATGGTTATGATGACATCATCACGCCTCATTTCGTTAAACAATGGTAATTATTTTATCAGGCTATCTTTATAAACGATTTCGTACTATACTCGTACACTATGGGTTTCAACATTTTTAGAAGCATTAATTGTTCAAAATGAGGAATATTGTCGTACCAATGTAGTAGTTATTGGATGTTGCTAATGTTTTGATTCGTTTTATCTAATGATATTGTGCTATTTTTTCGTAATGCGTTCCCTAGTAGAATTATTTTTGCATAAACCAACGTTCTATTTAACCACTTTTGTCAATAACTTTTAATGTGAAAAAGGTACAAACATTTAGGAACACTCTTTTTTGTGAAAAAAAAAACATAATAAAAACTCATGAGTATGTCCGTTCGATAAACCACGATGAAGCAATATAGAATTTGTCAAACGCATTGTCAACTCGTGGGATGTAGAAAGTTTGGGTCGCATTCGCTTGCTAAATTGTGTGTAGTCGTGGGAGATAGATAAATAATAGGGCTTATTATCAACTGCAATGACATTGTGACGTGTACTAGAACGTGCGTACCCCTCTGGTGTTACCTACCTCACCGATATCTTCGCCGGGGTTTAGAGGGTGATTGGGGTAGCGCGTTCGCCTTGGGGAGAAGTACTTTCTCCACGGCGACATCGCTGCAGATGAAGCAATACAGCAACTCTATCTCGCCGTCCTCGTCCTTGTCGTCCTTGCAGTACAGCAGTTTGGGGTCAGGGAAACAGTCGTCGGGCACCACGATCATAGACACCGGAATGTATCTACGTGACTGGCGGAAAGCGCTCCGTTCGCCTCCTTCGTACAGGATAGGAAACCGTACCATTCGGTTGCAGGTACACTTCACCTGGGTGTTGGCGGTCCTTTGTGCATTTCTGCTGCTCGTGCTATATATCTCCTCGAGCCCTACATCCTTGGTGAGCGATGCACCCACTGCAAACACTTTCCTGCGAAGTTCGACCATCGTATACAATCACACATATCCACTGACCAGTCCGATCGTGAGCAGTGGCATATACTCCTTCCGGATAGGCATCATCGCCGATCTGGACACCAATTCGGCGGTGAAGAAGAATCAGTGGTCCAGCTACTACCTAAAGGGATATTTCAGCTTCATTCCCTCGAAACGCTCGATTACGGTGTCCTGGGATGATGGGGATCCGAAGCCGCTTCAATCCGGCTTTGCCCTCAAAGGCCGGGGAATGGAGCTGTCCGAGTTGGTGGTGTTCAATGGTAAGCTGTTAACGTTCGATGACCGCACGGGACTGGTTTATGAAGTCGAGGGCGAAAAGGTGCTTCCATGGGTGCTGCTGATGGACGGTGACGGTCGCACGACAAAGGGCTTCAAATCGGAGTGGGCCACCGTGAAGGACCAGGTGCTGTACGTTGGTTCGATGGGCAAAGAGTGGACGACATCGGCCGGGGATTTCGAAACGAACGATCCCATGTACGTGAAGGCGGTAACGGTACACGGAGAGGTAATTATTGCGCCATCTGTGACAAAGTGTAGCTCGTGCTTCAATCGATACGATTTCGTTTCAGGTGTATCACTTAAATTGGATTAACAACTACAAAGCCATTCGCAAGTCGATCGGTATCGAATGGCCTGGCTACATGATCCACGAGTCCGGTGCATGGTCGGATGTGCACCGGCGATGGTTCTTCCTGCCGCGACGCTGCTCCCGCGAGCGGTATAACGAGACGCGGGACGAGCATATGGGATGCAACTTTCTCATATCGAGCGACGAAACGTTCCAAAGTATTCGCGCGATCGAACTCAAGCGGAACGACGTGCCATTGAGCCACGGGTACTCGAGCTTCAAGTTTCTGCCGACAAGCAACGATGAGATTATCGTTGCCCTATCGACGGAAGAGCTGAACGGCAAAACGTCCACTTATATCAGTGCGTTTACCGTCGAAGGCGAGCAGCTGATGGTGGAAACACGCATCCACACGGACTACAAGTACGAGGGTTTAGAGTTTATCTAGTACCGGAATCAAATTCGCTAATGCTCCGCTTCCGGTACAGTTTTAGAGGAATTTCATATGTACATAGCCGATGTCTGTATCTCTCCTATCTTTTTCCCACGTTAGCAGCTAGTTAGACAATGTGACACTATGTGACCCGCAACCAATTTGCTTCTTATTAACATTATGCTAGGGATTTTGTTTTTATGGAGAAGTGAAACCAATGCCTCCTTAGTATTTGAGCTTGAACAAGGATTCGCATGTGTGGTTGACATGCAAGAAGTAGGAAAAAGCCAGCGAGTACGCAAGGGATGAAGAGAAAAAGAAATGTTCCGTTGTGATATAGTATTTCCGTTTTGTTCTCTGTACAGCAATGATAAAAAAAATACAACACAGTAACAAACTTCACCCAAAACCGAATCCAAGCCGCAGTGTTATCCTGTTCTAGCGTATGATGTTGATGTTGAGAAAATGATATAATCCTTCGCACAAGTTTGTTTCTTTCGTGGCAGTACGGTTCTAAAATAGGATATATTTTTTAAATTCCGTGTTTTGCAAAGGGTATTGGGTGTGCTAATTACTAGCACATACATGATACGATAGGTTTGTGTTAGGCTTGCGTTAAAAATATTTTCATGGGTGTACTAAATGTTGTACTAAAATGAAGGGTTAAAAGACTACTGGCTCCAACGAGTGTGGGGGTCGATGTGTGTGAATCCTCCATTCCGATTTGAGGGATAAAACCAAAACAGAGAGCAACAAATGCCGGCACGGGCACGAGAGTTATCGCGCCGAGCGAGAGAATACTGTCTGTCCTCTCTCATCGCGTGGTGCGTAGTCACCTACGGGCAAAGCAGGAGAGATTATCCGTTGCTGGATCCGCCCGCCTTGAAAAGCAAGCAAGTGGCAGCCACAGCAGCAGCCGTCAAGCGTTTTGCTTCCGCGAGTAGCTGGCCATCCTTCTTCCGGGAAGGAGCTGCAATGCGACGAATCCCGCTTCAGCATTGGGCAGACTTTCCTTACACTGTGGTGGAAAGAAACGTCCCGCTTCCAGTGTGAATCCGTCGTAGAAAAGCTTTCTGGCTATGCCGGTTCCCGAATACCGACGACGAAAGAGAGTGTGTTTGTAGTTTGCGTGCTTTGCTGGGCGTTTCGAAGTGCAGTGTTTCGTTTTCGCGATATGGCCAAATGGCCTTGCCTTATTTGTCGCCGTAATCGTTGGATGCGTCAAGCCAAGCGTATCAAGTGTTAGTGACTCCGCATTGTCGTGATGGCGTGTTTTGGTGGTGTAAAAGTGTGAACCACATGTTATCAGTGTGCGGCGGTGTTTCGTTCGTTTTGTTGACGTCGGATTTTGCTACCCATTCCATACAAATTTCACCAAAAGGCGTCTCGGTTTCATCGTCATGAGGTCATGGATGGCCGCGACCTGCCAAATTAAAGTTGCCAAACAGATCCTGCGTATCGTTTCTGTGAGCATTTAACAACTTGTGCCACAAGCCTATGCAAAGTTAGAACCTTCCTAAACTCGGATAAAGTGTGCTAAGACCGAATCTATGGTTTTGGGTGTGTGTGTGTGTCGGTATCCTTCAGCGGTAAGTTATCTCATCGTTGTGGATGGACCAATGAAGCTATTATTAAACGAAGGGTTTATTTTATATGCATTTGTCGTATGCATTGAATATTCGATCCGAAAATCGATCCTACGACATTCACTTGCTTGATTAGCTTTGTAAGCGTGCGCTAGGCAAAAATATTCAGCAATGTTTGTTCCAATACAAATATAATAAACTCCAATTAAAGGCTCATCGATCTATGTACTTTCCACATCACCTTTTCTCATCCCAAGGCATAGAAAGTGCTTCCGGTTGACGCCATCGTACGTTTCCGGTGTGCCGTCTATTTGGATGAAAAATGGTCACAGCGTAAATCGAAATTGATTTTTGCTCCTACCAACACGATCATTACCAATTGTTCGCTTTTTGAACAATCTCATCCTGATGGAAGCGTTACCGGATCTATTATACCGTCAGTTCCTGCTCATTCGAAGGACGACAATAGACATTTGAATTCAATGCTCGCGCGCTTCATTGTATGTACGTTTTTCCTTTCAAATCATTCCGGCACTAAAGAATGGTTCGTAAAAAAACAACCTAGTGGTAGTGTTTCTACCGTTTGGCGCCTACTGTTCCTTCCTACATTAAACATACCTCATGTACTGTCCCAGCATGCTACGACAATACTTGTACGTATCGCAGGATTGTACTTTGCAGATTTGCGTGTCATGGCACACTATTGTCCGCTACGGCATTTGGGGAATTGAATCGGTGTAAAAAAATCAATTTCACCTCCTTACCGTGTGCTTGTTTTGGCCGTGTCAAGTGTGTGTTATCAGAGACTCTTGCAAGAAACGTGTTCGATGAACACGAATTCCTGTGTGTCCCATCAAACCCAGAAGTAAATGAATACTTTGAATGAAAGCATTTTCTGTCTTTTCCGGTGTTAAACGAGTGGCACTTTCGAAGAAAAAAAAAACAATCGTGTTAATGAAAACATCAATTTATTCGATCCGCTGTATAGTTTATTCGATTGTTTACAGTATTTATACTAACCGATACCGTTATTATGAAACCATTTCCCACAGCGATAATACGGTACGCGTAGTTCAAAGGCTAAGGCAGTGCCGCCCGCAAACGACTGCTAGTGACGAGAAATGGATTAGTCCCCGGATGATTGGATGGCTTGCCGACTCCCCGACGTATTGATTGGCGATTGATTTGGTGTTTGCTTGGCGTTTCAAGAGTCAGTTCAGTGTGAATGCTTCCTCCGCACCATGGACGAGCTTAAGGATTGGGAATACGTAAAGCAAGGCATCGCCCTGTGGCTTAACAACATGCCAAAAGCAGCGGAGGAATGCTTCAAGGATCGTCCGTCCAGTGTACACATTGTCGCAGGTCATACATTTATTTCCTTCATGGTAAGTAACACTGCTTAGCTCGATAGCTCCCGGCAAACGGGAGGGTAACATAATGAAAAGCGCAAATTGAAGGCATCATTAAGTGACGAAAACCCATCTTTGCATCGCTCGCCGAGAACACTTCCTTTTGTGCACGGTGCAGCAGAATGTGAGGCATACAATCGCGACGGCAAACAATGAACACAGTAGAACAAAAAAAAAACAAAACAACAGCGCCTCCTTCGGGCGGAGTGAGTATACTGTACTGGTATGCTAATAAAAGAAGAGAATTGTCAGCAACACGAGCAGCGGAAACATCAAGTGGACATGGTTTCAGCACGGGATCCATACGTGCAACGAGAAGATCCCTAGAGAGAAATCGTTCCAGCATAGATAGCGAGCATTGGTTACTTAATGGTTGAACATTTCGATTACCCAGTTCGAAAGGGTTCACTTCACGCTCACGGTCCAAGCAACCGAGCATGCTTTGGTGCCAAGGCCATGAAATCAACCTGGCGCCTCCATTCCGAGCGAGGGCGGAAAAACGGCTTTTTCTGTATATGAACCGTCTCGCAGGGAATGTGCTTGGCGTGGGATGACTATAGCATCTGGTTCGGTGTTCGCTGTGGTCCATTCAAGCGTTAGAAGTGTCACTTGATAAATGGCTAGCACATTAGCGAAACACAATCCTGCCAGACAGAATCCTTTCCACCCGCCGTCGGTGGTCCGGTTCTATGATATAACAATACCAAAAGTACGTGTTCTTGGCGTGGGTGAACTATAACGACACAATATCGTGTTTGCATTGCACTCTCGTTGTACAAACATCGTCGCCCCACGATTTCGATTCGTGGCCAGCCTGTCGTGTTTGCTCATAAGTGATAAGCAATTGAAGAACAGACTTCTTCGTTCAAACGAACGTACGAAGCTGTAACATGACATAGATTAATGAATGGTAGGACGGTTATGCAGGGAAATAGATGGATTTTTTATTGCTCGGTTCGGCACGTTGCTTCAGCTACTGCTTTACAAAACTTTGACGGACGACGGGGTATTACAAACGCGGACGACGCGTGTACCAACGAGGCCAGCGGGGGAAACGTGCCACCCGGATGGGCAACAGTCGGCCGACAAGGTAGCTTTTCAGGTTATCCAGCTCGTGCTGACGCTCTTCTAATTCCTTGACGAACTGGCGAACATCATCCAGATCGTCGCTTTCCTCGGACTCTTCGGACTCGGGGTGATCGGGCTCGTCTTCGTCGGCTTCTTCTTCAGCATCATCGTGCTCGTCTTGGGGCGGGGCAGATTCTGGAGCCGGTTCCGCGGGAGGTTCTGGTGCAATGTCTGAGTCGGGCGCAGTATCTGCTTCTGGAGCCGCTTCCTCTTCCGGTGCAGCATCCACGTCCGGTTGCTCTTCGACAGGTTCCTCGGGTTCGGCGATGTCCAGTGGTGCTTCCGGTGCCTCTGGTACTACCAGATCTGGTTGAACCTCCAGATCCGATGATACTTCCGGTGCAGTATCGATCACCGCCCCAACGGCAAGACCAACACAGAGTACGAGCGCGAACACAATCTTCATTTTGATAGACCAAACACTATCACCAACTATGCTATCAACGAGAGTAAGACAGTCTTTTTATAGGGCAAAGCAATCGTCGTTCAATTTAAAATAACTTACTCATACTGCAAAATTGCTAGATACACACAAGTTTGTTGATAACAAGTTCATTTCGCTTGTTGTGTAGATAAAACTTCACACAATTCCAGTTGATGTCTCGTAGGGTTGAAGTGTTTTTGCTGGTAAACCCCGTCCGTGTGTTACTCACGCAACAACGTGTTTTTATTATCATATTTTAAATATAAACAAACGTTAACTTAATGCACATTTCCAAGTGTGATCGCTTTGAAGTGCGCTCTAACGGAGATGAAACTCATCTCATGAACTACTGTATAATTCAGGTCAATTTTCTTTCAACTCGCCTAAGCCACATCATTGTCACTGTTTTGTTGCCATTCGCCACGACTGGCAGTAACATTTTATGCAAAATTAAACACCTCCTTTAACGGTTGATTGAAATTTGTTTTGCTCGTTTTTCGCCGCAGAACGCCGTAATATCGTGGGAAACGGAAAAGATGAACGAAGCCCAGACCCGCCTACGAGAGCTGGAAAAACAGTGTGCTGGCGACGTCGGGTGGTTGAAATCGGTACGATCGAAGCTGTTCGGCTCCAGTGAGCCTCGCAAATCGCTGACCGAGACGCTGGAGGAGCAAATCATTCTGGCTGACAGTCAGCTCTGCCTAGCGATCCTGGTGTCGCTCGGACAGGATATAGGCGGCTTCGTGAAAGGCGGTTGGTTGCTACGAAAGGCGTGGAAAGTGTATCAACACACGTATCAACAGATTTACCAACTGTATTCGGACACGTTGGGATCGAACGGAGGAAGCACCTCCATTCCTCAAGCACCGTTAAAGCAACAGCAGCAAGCGCGGGACGGCCCGGCGTTCACAGTGTCATTAGATCTGGGTACGCCATCCTCTACCGATTGGACAGTACCGAATTCTACTCTTCAATCTCCCGACGATTGCAAATGGTATGAAGGTGTTCACGAGACCCCGCCCATGCACAGGGGGTCAAGAGCCGAGAGCCCTGAAAGTTATTGATAATTTCCGCAGGTCGTCACATCTTGAGGCGTTACGCAAATCGAAAACAACAACCTTCGAGTCAACATATTCCGGTGCCGGAGAAGGATCGTCCGTTAACGAAAACACCTCGAGCGAATCGGATCCCAGTGGAAGCGGTGGGAGCGTGAAGAAGAGCTACACAACAGATTTTATCGGAATTACGAGTCCGTCCGGGGCGGGATCTAGCACAGAGTCGCTGGATAACAGTCCTTTGCCGCCGATTGAGCGCAGTTCCCGTGTTTCCCGCGATCAACTGATGCTTGATTTAGGTCTGGGAACGGTACGAAGAGTAAACGGTTTGAACGGATTGGCACCGGCACGGGCAAACGCAAACTGGAGGCCCCTAACGGCTCCGTGTGAACCGGGACTTAATGAGAGGTAAGCAAGAAGGGACATTTTTTGTTGTTGTATCAGTTTTATATAAACTCCATTTTCCCTTTCCAAGAGAAATACATCCGGATGATATCCATCGGCTCATGGGAGCGATCAGTTTTGGATACGGTGTTTTCCAACTCAGCATATCCTTGCTGCCACCGAGCCTGCTGAAGTTGATCAGCTTTCTTGGGTTCGAGGGAGACCGTACGATGGGTATTGCGTGTTTAAGTTTTTCCCGCCAAAGCACCGACATGCGTGCCCCGTTGGCAACGTTGGCCCTCCTCTGGTACTACACGATTGTGACACCGTTTTTCGCGCTTGATGGATCCAATCTCAACCTCGAAATTAGTGCCGCCCAGGAGCTGATTGACGAGGCGAGCGATCAGTTTGCCAACTCGTCGCTCTTCCTGTTCTTCCGGGGACGTGTCGAGCGATTGAAGGTAAGTTCTGGTAGGTTGCGAGTGCTATTAAGATAAAAAAAAACATAGGCGATGGTGGCGAGTGGATTATTTTTTGGTACTAAACCAAAAAAAAACAAACAAGTTCGCGCAGCTAGTAATGGTAATAGTTTAACACGGACTTGCACCTTGGATGTTTTGTTTTTTGTTACAGTCCAATATTCAGGATGCAATACGGGCCTATGAGCTGGCTTATCGATCTTCAGCACAGCGCGAAATCAAGTTGCTTTGCCTTCACGAAATCGGGTGGTGTCGATTGATCCAGCTAGACTATGGTACAGCGATGAAAAATTTCAAGGAATTGAAGTAAGTAGTATTATTTCAAATTTGTCTTTCATTCATAATGGAAACGTTTTTTTTCATTTCCTGCAGATTGTGTAGTCAGTTTTCGAAGAGCTTCTACTCGTATTTGACAGCAATATGCGAGGGATCCTTTGGGCAGTTTTCGAACCTCGTCAAATGGCGCGCGGAAATACTGGAACTAATCAATCGTTCACCGCAGAAGGTAAGAGCTGTGTGTGTGTCTGTTTTTTTAGCATTGAACATTGAAGTATCATACGATCGATATTTTCTTTTTAGGACTCACAAATCGAGCGGTACATATTTCGGCGCTGTTTGAAGCTACCCCGAACGGAAAGCGGAGAACAGCCAAAGTACACGAGTTCGCTCTACTGGAAGTATCTGGTGTTCGAGATGCTGTTCCTGTGGAATGCTCTCGGCAGTTGTAATGAGGAGCAGCTCGAGAGTATGGTTGCCGATTGTTCACAGCCCACGGATGCGTTCAGTGAGCCGATGGTGGGCATTTCCCGTTTGATACTCGGAGCCTGTCTTAGCTGTCTCACACGGTATGACGACGCAATTCGTGCCTACCGTGAGTGCATTGCCATGCGGGAAAGGTACGAGCATCAGGAGCAACAAGACGTACATATTTCAGCCTTTGCCTACTACGAGCTTGCTGTGCTTTTGCTTCGACAGCAGCAGAATGCCGAGGAGGGAAGAACCGAAGCACGCCGGCTGCTAGTGTATGCTCAGCAAAACTTTAAAAACTACGATTTCGATAACCGTGTTGGCGTGCGCATTCACACCGTGCTGAAGAGGCTTGATTAGGATCGCTTAGGAAGCGCCTTTTTACGTGTTAGACGATATCGTTTGTTAGTGCCTTATTTATTGGGGAAAAATTAAACGTGTTAAACGGCCGAGGTAGAATATAGGATATTCCAAAATTATTAAGCTTTTTTCATCACGCAACAGGGTGCGCTTTTATGTGTCCCGTACCTTGCTGGTCAAGGAAGGTCCGGTAGATGGAGGGTCGAAACAATCCTATACACCGGTAGATACAGATAGAAGGAAAGGAACAAAATTAGAAGCAATGTTGTTGATATTTCTTACACATCCTCGTACTCATGTACTGATACAATTGTATGTAAACCACACAAAGTTCAACAATCGCCACAGAGAACAAGCGTCAAACGGAAACAATAAATTTTATACAATACCAATGTTCAAACCAATCTCACACTGTACATAAAGGATAAACTGTCCAATAAAATAGTGCGTTATTATCAAGTGACTTTGTGTTTGGCTTTGCAGTTTAGGACATGGTTTATTTTAAGCAATCGATAATGCGACCATTTTTGTTCTGCGTACAGTACCTACCACAACAAATGTGCCTATGTTCAGTTTGTTTGTTACTGTGCACTCGTTTCAGCGTTGGTACCTGGTTCTCTTACTTGATGATAATGCGTTTTGCGTTTCTGCATACCTTTGTCTTACAACGAAAAGGAGAACTTCGCTTCGACGGGATGGTGATGAGGCTCTACACTAACGTACATTAAAAAGGAAAGACCGAGCTTAAACCAAATAAAGATTTATCAAAAATGCTTCACTTAATGCTTCTTTGGCGGTATGAATCTGAGACCACTTTTTCATCACAATGCAGTTTTTGTTGTTTTATTTAGACTATTTAATATTTCATATTACAAGAAACTCGGACAGAAACCCGTTTGCTTCTCTTTCCCTTTTGTGACAAGCGTTTTAAGTTCTTCTCTACTCGTGAGTTTTACTTTGCTGATGTCCTTTGAACGTGACGGAAAACGTTTTTTTCTTTGACTAGAACCGTTACATACTTTTACGCTCATTCTCCCTTACTTTCTCCATTCGAACTTGGTATCCCCTCGTCCTTTGAAAAACTGATCCTACTGGATTTGAACTAGTGAGCAAGTGCCTAGTTTTTGAAAGGTCGAGAGTTTATCTTTGTGTTTGCAATTAGCGTATTAACCTCCATCGATTGGTGTCAGACAAAGATGGAAAGCAATTCCATAGTAGAATAAATTACTTTTTAAAAATATCTCTACCTCTAACCTTCTGATTTTGGTCGTCATAAAGTCTTACAGTTTATCATTTTGTTTTGCTTAACTTTGTTGGTTTGTGTTTCTCTCTTAAGGTTCTTCTTTGGATGCCTCATGTCGTGAGTAGTATAGCATAATGTGATAAAATGGAATGCGAGTGTTTGTGTTGTGTAAAGAGATTGTGGATTGTGATTTAAAATTGGTAAATTTTGAGTTTTCTTCTTAGTTAAGGTATGTCTCATGCTGTTCGTCTAATTTCGTTCTGCTGGATTAATTGTGTACTGTTTCGATTGATGCCTTAAAATTTGGACTAGTACTTCCATTCGTATTTTAAAAAACGAATTTTCGGAAAGCTGAACACAGAGCAAAAGTGATACTGATGAAGTTGAGCCAAAACTGATGGAAGGTATCCATTCGGTCGTGAACCTATTCCAGATAGAGGAAATGTAACTTTTTCCTCATTTCCGAATCTCTCGGTAAAGCCATGGCCCATTTTCGTAGCCCGGATAAAACTACCGAACTCACCACTAGCAGGGCACCGAGCACGGAATAGAGGCTGGGTGTTTCCTTGAAAAACATGATCTGCCAGATGAAGGCAAACACAATGTCGGCCGACCGAGCAATCGCTACAGGGCCCGCCTGTTCGTATTGCAGTGCAAGTGTAAGCAGTATCTGGCCACCGAAACTAAAAAGCGCTAGCGCTACAACAAGAAAACGATCCGTCCCGCACAGCGGCCAACAAAGGGCTCCGATATAGTAGCAAACAATAAGCGTGTAGAGTAAGGCAAAAGCACCAAAGTTGGACATGATCACGGAGAAGTGCAGACCTTTCAGAGCGCGCAGCAAAACGTAAGCATTGGCGCCGAACAGTGTCGACGAAAGAGCGGCCACCGGTCCCCAGATATCGTAGCTGTTTTCCATAATCTGCTCATCCACTATCGACACCAGATTATCGCCAAACAGAAACGGTGGCTTCGTGATAAGTACCACACCGATCAGCGTTAGCACAATCGTAATAACATTGAACATGCCGCAAGCCTCGCGCAGGAAAAGTCGTGCAAAAATAGCAACAAACACCGGAGTGGAGAAAATAATCACCGACGCATCCGCCAGCGGCATATGCCGAAAGGCGTAGAAGCTAAGCATCAGTCCTGTTGTTCCAACAAAACATCGCAGCACTAGTATGATGCGTTTTCCTTCCGGAAAGAAGCTTTCCTCGCGGTAGATTGCAATCGGTATCGATGGAAGCAACACTCCAATAAATCTGCAAACGGAGACACAGAAGAAAAGGAGCATTATAGGAAGTGTGTTTGTATTGGCCTGTGTGTGCTACAAACCTGAACGTGGCTAACTCGATTGGATTTACATCAACAAGTCCCTTCACGATGACGGAGCAAAGCGAAAAGAAAAATGAAGACACTGTTGCGAGGATGATCCCCAGGTACGGACATGAGCACTGCAAAAAGGATAGCGAACGATGGCGCGTGGTGCCCTGTAGCACACCGTCCACCAGCTGTTGCAGTTCGAGATGTTCGGGCATTTTACGTCGATAGTTGTGTTCCCGTCGGCGGCCAGTCCGTCCGGATTCCCGTTCCACACGTGTCCGGATTCCCGTTCCACACGTGTCCGGAAGATTCTACTCACAATTCGCTAAAACATTCCTGAACACGGCACTGCGGCGATATGTATGTATGAAGTTGTTAGCTAATTGGTGCGGATTCGCGAAGGAAAAAAGGTGGTACACGATAAACAAACCTTCGTTTCGATCGCATATTTTATTTCTGCCACGACTAGCACAGGACGGAACCGAGTGGTGGAAGTATTTGTTCCAGCATTAATGCATGTTTTATCCGTACGCTTTTAACTGAGCACGGGATCACATTCACGTAGTCCTGCACATACTTTAGCGGTACATTGTGGCATCAAATGTTTCCCCAAAAACGTGGTGAATGCAATTCTAAAAGACTAAAGCACCTTAAATATAAGTAGGTGGAACAGACACGGCGAGAAATGTGGAAATATTCTCCTTTGGTTTAAATTTTGCACTAATTTGCTGCTGACAGCTGAACACACAAACACATACACGGAATGTCCTTACACAAGATAGGACTGTGTTTGAGGAGTTGAGAACAAGGATGAATGGATTTGGAAATTACCAAGGAATAAGAAAAATGCACTTCAGATGTATTTATTCTAAATAAATAATGTGTTTTTCAACACTTCGCCTTCATGCATTGTATAAATGCAATGATTGGAATGGAGGATAATATTCCAATTTGAACAATAAATTCCATAGTGCAGTGTGTTTTGTGCTGCATGGGCGTGTGACGTGTGGGCGCTGTCAAACTCCCATGACCAGTGTGTGTCTCCCATAGTGCGCATGCGCCGGAATTGTTGTTTATAGACTCAAAACAAATCAACCGAAAATACTCACAAAAAACCGTCTGACCGACAACAAACTGCCGCACATAAAGTAGGCGTTTCATTTGCGTTCGTTTGTTTGTTTCGTTTTATGTTTCTGTGATTATTTATTGTGTTTTTAAGTGAAAGTTGTGAGCAGAAAACTCAATTCTTGTACATAAAGGTAAGGTTTATTATGTGCTTGTATACAAAAGTCACGATGTACAAAAATACTTGCATATTACGTGCCTCACATTTTGTCTGCAAGTGGAAGCGCGTTCAGTAACGGTTTTAAAACCCATTAACTGATAACATTACTTTCTGAAGCGATTACATTGCTGCGTGAATATAGTGTGCCTTCGAACGGTGCCACCAACGTCAGTGGAACTAGAGGACATAAAATCCTGCGATACATAAGTGTTCCTTTCCTGTTCCAGGATTGTACATAAGAAACAATACATTGCAGCTTGTAGAATAACGACTGCAAACTGCCTTCTGTTGTTACTATCTGGTAGAGATTATCTATATCCGCATGAATCCGTCGCATCGCTAGACACCATCATCCCAAGTCCGCTATTACGTTGTCCAGGTCCGTTTGCAAGGTGCAGCAATCTTCGCGCACCTTGCTCACCTCGTCCTTAATACGGTCCACGTTCGCCTGCAGCAAATAGTTGCCCTTCTTCAATGAGGCCAGCCGAGCTTCGTGACGTTTGACTCTCGGTTCCAGATTAACCTTCTTTTTATCATCGGGAGCATCCTAGCGAAACGGGGGATATAAAAGAAACCAAACCATCAGGAAACGTGTTCTGCATCATCACCCAAAAGGCATCATCGCACTTACTTCTGCTTCGTTTTCGCTCTCATTTTCGCTTTCCGATTCGGATTCTTCCGATTCACTTTCCTCCTCCTCTTCCTCTTCCTCTTCTGGCTCATCTTCCGGTTCCTCCGGTGGCGGTTCCTTGGCTTCCGCGTTTTCATCATCCTCGTCGTCCTCCATCTTCATCATAGCAGCCATTTTCTCCACCTCCTTCTGGAGCTTTTTATACTTTTTCTTCTCAGCTCTGCAAAAGCAAAACAAAAAACAAAACGAAAAAAGCATTGTTATTAAATGAACGGAATAACTAAACCACGATCAGCATTCTGATAACTTACTTAAGGGCATACTGGTTGGTTTTCATGGCGTATTTAAGAGCCTGCCGTTCGGCATGCTTCTCCTCCTGCTTTTCCTTCAGTCTCGTTAGACGAGCCTGCAGCATGTTCACCTCACGGTTCAACCGTTTGGCCATCTTTTCCGCCTTCTTTTCTTCGTCCTCTTCTTCCTCCTCTTCCTCCTCTTCTTCAGGCTGCAGTTCTGGTGAGCTTTCCTTTTGGGCGGATTCTGTGACTCTACGATCGTCGGTAATACCCTGTATATTTGCGCAAAACTGGAAATTAGCTCGCCTTCAGCAAATCAGCGCAAAACTCATCGCATACACAATATTCCCACTGTAAGTCAGCTATACAGTGACGGTGAGCAATGGGTGGGCAATACGTAAAGCGTGCAACAATGTGGGCCACATCATCATCTCGTACATGTTTGGATTTTTTTTTTGCTTGCCTCATAAAACCAACACAAAGCCTACTAAGGAAACCGAACAACAACATCTACCACCATATATTACCTGATGCTCGCTCAAATAGAAGTCATCGTCCGTTAAGCACTGCGATTAAAATAATAGCAACATAGAACTTTGATTAGCGCGCAATTTGCATTGTTTTGCAAACGAAAGCCATATGCCGGTGAGAGTAGAGAAGTGTGGAAGTTGGTAAGAAATGTTACGTTTCCGGTTTCTGTTAGTGACGACGGTCTCCCTTCCCCAGACCCAAATGTCCCTGTGAAGCTTTGAAACTGTGTGTCGGTTTCTTTCCCTGCCCACATCCCACAATACCTGCAGTTTTCGTTCGAGTTCGGCAATCTTTCGCTTCTGCTCGTCGGACTGCTTATAGGCGGCGGTCAGCTCTTTGGCCACGGTTTGATATTTATCTTCCAACTGCTTCGACTGTTCCTGTGCCTCCAGCGCTTCCTCCTTCAGCGACTGTATCAGATCCGACTGCGGGCCCGTGACGGTCGTTCTTTCCTCACCGCTCAGTGGATTCCATCGCTCGCGGGACAGCTCTGCTTCGAGATTCTGGACACGGGCCTGCAATCGTTTGTTCTCACGCTCGAGGGCTTCGTTGTTGCGCAGCTCGAGGGCGAGCATCTGTTTGGTGCTTTGCAGATCATCCCGCACCTTGTCAATGTCGTCCAGCTCGTCCTCTTCCTCGTCCGCCGGCGGTGCCTCCATGTTGGCGCGTGACTCAGACTTCGCCAACTGCTCCTCCAGTGTCATCTGACGCCGGAACTTGCGCAAACCACCGAGAATGGGTTTACTGCGATCATTACATTTCGTGGGCTTCAGCTGGACGCCTCCCTGAATTTGTTTCAGCAGCTGATTGTGCGCCGTAGCCTTCTCCGTCTCGAAGATGAACTGATCTTTCACCTTGGTGATCGACTTGGAGTTGATGATGGGATGCGATCTGCCGGATGGGAAGATGATACAAAACATGAACGTAAGAGCATCAAAGTAATGAAATGAAATGAAAGGACAAAGAGAATTCTACAGGTTTGCTATCGAGGAAAACGGGAAAATTGTTTCACAAATCACATAGAAAGCAACGCGTATCAACATTGACGAACAACAACAACAATAACAACAACAGCGGGATCGAAGGCGAAAGAGAGAGAGAGAGTAGTACAAAGTACACACAAATAGGGGCAGGATTTTTGGCACTCGAGAAGTGAGTGTGGCTGTGGCATTGGCGCCTTGTTTTGTTGTCGTGGTCCGCTTCAGCACTGCAGTCTGTACCTGTCATTACACTGAACGTGGCGCAGTTTTTTGCCCTCCTCAACCTCCTTCATCATGTCCGACCAGTCCGGACGTCGTCGCGGACGTCGTCTGCAAGAATGGAAGAGTTATAAAAGGTAACGTTTTGATTAGCCGGATGGTTAGTCAAGGTGTGTTCACGACGATTCACGAAACAACGCGTTAGTGACGTGTTGGCGGGTTTAGTGCAACAAGCTCTACTTTGTACACGAAAGGGTAGAAGCAATTGATCCTTTTTTTTACGAGAAACACCAACGAACGGAGGATGGTTGTGTGAAATGCGGATGCAAGCGTAATGCTATGTGTCAAAGATTCCATTGTGGAGGTGTTTTGCTTTTTTTATGGGGTGATGGTCATAGTTTACGCCGCTAGCTTCTCATTTACCTTTCGGCCGACCGTTACTTACTTCAGTTTATCCAGCATTTCTTTCTGCTTTTCGGAAATATCTTTCTTCGCGAAATCCGGTGGCGGCTTCAAACTTGGAGGAGGCGGCGGTGGTGGTGGTATATTGGACTTTGGCATCGGTGGTGGCGGTGGAACTGTCGGGTTTTGAACAGGGGGCGAAAGAAGCAAGAGATGCATGTATTGTAAGACAGTATTGAAATCGAGGAACAAATTTCATAGCCTACTGTGTGACATTTGCTAATGTATGAGACACTATGAAGCATTTAGTTTGCATGGCCGTTGGAAAGTCTCTCATTTTGTTTTTCCTTTACACACAATTTCATTCTGCCACCACGTTTCGGGACTTACTTCTTTTGCTGCTTTCCGATTTCAGCATCGACGGTTTGTGCGGATAAGCTTCCTCCTTTTTCGGTATGTCCTCTAGCAGCGGCTTCTCAACCTTCTTCAGCTGCACCTCGGGCAGTTTCTCCTTCACGCGCGGTGCCTTCAGGTTCGACGGTACCTTGCGCAGCTGCACGCGGAAATTCTTGGCCGGTTCGGGCGACACGGAGCGTTCCTTTGGCGGTGCTTCCTGCTGCGGCCGTACCACCTTCTTCAGCGGTGGCCGGATGAATGGTTTCGGTTCCGGCGAGGATGATTTCTCCGACACCGATGCCGACTTCGTGGACGCTTTGCTGTCGGTGTCCGATTTGTCCGGGCTTCGGCTCGGTGTGACTTTGCGCAGCTGCACGGCCAGCTTCGGGGGCGGCGCGGCGTCCGTATCCTGCCGCTTTAGCTGACCGGGTTCGGGCTTTTTCGGCGTCTGCTTCGTGGCTGGCGGTGGTGGAGGCGATGCTTCCTCCTCCGACTCGGTTTCCGTTTCGTACTCGGTGCTACCCTCCTCCTCCTCATCTTCCTCCTCCTCTTCTTCTTCTTCAACTTCTTCCTCTTCCTCGTCCTCCTCTTCTTCCGAGTCCTCGGGCGTGGGCTCTTTGGTTTTCGGTTTCGACTTAGCCACCTCCCGATGCACGGTCATCACGGGGGTCGTGTTTTTAAGACCGGCTGGCGCCGGTACCGGTTTGCTTATGGGAGGCTCAACCGGCTTCTTGTGCGCCACTACAATCGGCACTTTAATTTCTTTCGACTGAAGTTTGGCCGTGGTTGTCGCCGGCGCCTTGGTGTTACCGTTTTCTTTCGCCGGAGAATTGGTAGCTTTCTTTGTGGCGGCTGAAGTGGTACTGGCCGCTTTTGCGGTACTAGCGGCCGCTGGAGTGCCTTCAGTTTTGGTAGAAGGCGAGGATTCCTTCGTGTCGGTTGCCGGCGTGGCGCTTGCCTTGCGTGCCCACGACGGTGGTACATTTTTGTTCACCGTCTCCAAACGGTCCTTCAACCACGGAGGACGACTGTTTACCGGCATCGCGAATTAGGTGGCCCAACCAACAAGTTGTGCACACAGAAAGCCTCTGATTCACGATCAACGTTATTCTCGTGTACGGTGGTTTTTTTTGTTGTTTTATGTTGAATCTTCACGTTAAAAATAATCACATCGATTAGATGGACCGACAAAAAAAAAAACAAAACGCAAACAAGTGTTATGAATATGTGTTTTAAATATAGGCTATGAATCATTCTCCTTCGCTGGCATTAAAATGGCAGTAAAAAGGAGCAACCCGTTTGATGAACTTCGCGTAACGAAAGACATACGTGTTTGTTTGTTTTGTGTTATCAGTTCAGTTTCGCTATTAAAAATCCACAATGTAGCAAAACACACACACACACACACAGGCACACCCATCTTCAGCGTAACGGGAGGGTGAGAGATTCGCAATTAAAATATTTTTGATCATCCCGCGCAGATCGCACGCGCGATCCTTGTCTCTTCTGCTGTCCGACGGATGTCCGCGGATGACGTCTGCAGCAGTGGCATCGTTTGTCATACATCTCTCGCTCGACCGTTGGTGACAAAACGGACATCGGTGGGGGGGAGAGGACGCAAGCGGCAGATGAAATGTGGTATAAATAAAGGTGTACAACATTCGCGCTAAATATACCACACCGTCGTGTTTTGCCGGTAACAAAAAAAAATGAAAAAACGGGGACATTAAGAGGATGGGGTCGGAAAGGGAGCGACCACTCGGGAGACAAATATTCGGCAAAGCATGCTTCTTGATCCGAGGATCAGTGCGTCGTGATTCCAATAAGTTTACGCTCCGATTTTACTCCCTTTCAATGCACACGCACAGGTGGTTGCATTTGTGCACATTTTGGTCTCATGTTTGATCAAGAGCGATCACTGTCCGATCACTTTAAACTTCATTTCTAACACTTTGATTTAAAAAAATGTTCATAATTTACACCGAAACCACCTCAGCACCTTTAATCTTTTGTGTGAATAATCCGTAAACTAGCTGACCAAACGTGTACCTCTTATAAATGCACTAACAAAACTGATTTATAAAGCGGCTGCAAAACGTCCAGCAAGTGGTGATCGCCAGCCAGACACGGTAGGAGTTTGCTGCTACTGCGTGGGATAAAAGAACGTTGTGCCACACCTTCTGTGTGGTACATATTTTAATCGAACTAAGGAGCGATCATCTTCGCCCCTGACATTGTCGGGCGCCCCTATTGATGCGACGCGACACGCTCGTGAATCTCCTCCCGTCCTTATCTTAATTAGGCGATGAATATAATACGAATGATTAACTATTTTTACGAGGCCGCCCCAGTGCGCGTAATAATGCGTGACATGTGGTTGTATATTTGTTCTGCCTACTGCTAAGAATAACTTCTGCCTTCGAAATTTGAAATTTGCTCTCGCCTCGTTCGACGAGCAGCGCACGTGCCCCGCCAATGGAGGCGTATGGTGTTTTCAGCCGTTTGTCAACAACGAGATTGTGTGTCGGTGGCGTATCGTGAATCGAGACACGATCGACTGGATCGACCGGGGTGAACAAATTTCGTTCGCTTTAATTTAGAAGCATTAAGCGCCGTGCCGAACCGGGGCAGTTACGATCGCGTGGTAGAACAAAAAGGTCAAGACGACAGTTTTGTTTTGTTGGAGGCCACGCCGGGAAAGAGCGTGAAGGTTGGCCACGGCGCTCTTCTAGACGACGGACGCAAGGCCAGTTGCAAAACCATTGCAGTCGTAAAAGTGATCCCGTGCGTGGTTTACGGGGTCCGCCGTCGGTTGTGCGGCGGGATTAGCTGTGTCATTGTAACACACCAAAGCATGTAGATCGTTTACGATGCGAATGTGTTTGGGGTACCCTGACCTACCAGGTTGGTTAAGAATCTTGTAGCCTAAACCCTAATAGCAATATTTAAAATAATTTTCTTCTGTTTCTGTTTCCAATTACCCTACTCCAATAATTGTAGCTAAATTATTAGATGCAATCGTACCATAACGGCGATAGTGTTATACATGTTAAATTAATATCCCTCATTCCCTCGGTGTGTTGGTGTCAAGGATTCCATTTTTCTTCGTTTATCAAGATAAGATGCTTCCAGAAAAAGCTTTCGGCCCGAGCCCATCATGACGAATCCGGCAGAGGAAAGTTTCCATTCATGAAGTTTCACTTGAATTTCTTCAAACGTATTCATCGTATCTTTTTTTTTACCGAAATCTATAATCAAAATGTTTAATCTTTTAATGTATGCGTGTCCATTTCTTAAGTTATCTGGTATTTGGAATTAAATATTTCCTGTAATCTGGTGATTTTTATTGATGTTTTCGCCTTTATCTGACAAAACTTTAAGCTTGTGTTTTTTTTAAACATTTCAATACACAAGAACCAACAATTTTCCTGATGACGTCACCAGTGACATGGACGGTACTGGAGCTCATTGCATGCGATGTATTCGTGTGCGTGTGTGCATGTGTAAGTGCATGTCCTAGTAACCCTAACGCGATTGTATCTGTGTGTGTGTGTGAAATTTAGTTTCGTTAATGCAAGTAATTTACTAGCACCGATTGAGTGAAGCCAGACAGTCGTAGCAATAGTAAAAAAAAAACACCACCAAAATTCCCTTTTTCGTAAGAAATGTCGACAATTTCACTCATTTAGAAGTGGGTCAGCCGCCACACGTCAAATTCCGCCCGCAAAAAAAAAACACACACACACACACACATACACACACGACACCGCATCCCCATTCTAACATTGCAACTTCGCTCAGACCACCGTTCACTGATCCGTACGTCGTTACACTTTTCCTAGTGCGGAAAATACTGTTCACACAAACACCCACGCACAAATGCACACATACTTCGTGGTGATCGGGACTTTTCCTTTTGTTTCATCTTTGTTTCGCAGATGAAACCGTGCATGTTTCTGCACATACACTCACACATACACACACAGAGCCACCAAAAAAAAACGCACACTAGATCCTCATTTTCGGCATTTGTACCGTTACGACATTGGTGTTTTTTTAACACGGAATAAAAACCTCTCCTATGACGTGATCGTTTCCTAACCCGCTTTTACACACAGCTAAAATCGGGAAGGATCAAATTCTTGACATCACCACACCACAAGGCGGAAAAAGGTCACAATGCCAACGTTTCGGAATGGAAAGATTTCCAAGATTTCATGCCAGCGTGTGTAATTCACCTTACAGTCTTCCACTCCCGTGTCACAATTTTTTTTTCACTTTTGTTTAGTTCACTCCTGTTTCCCTTCGTGCCAGAGAAGAAATGCACCTAGGCCTCCGCTGCGTACGGAAGCCGATCTTTGACTAGCGTTCTCACACGCGATCATGCGTCCGAGCGGTTCGGGAAAATGTTGCGAAAATTGCTGAGAGCCATCGTTTTCCCGAGAGCAACGCAGGCTGGTTAAGGTGGTTTTTCCGAGTTTTTCTCACATACTGTGTGTGTGCATGTGTGTGTGCGCGCACCGAAAGATGATGTGCACGCGCAAAGCTAAATTTAAAATTCTTTCCTTTCGCGCGATCGAATTGTGGGGTCCACCAAACCATGGGAGGACGGTGCCGGTGCGTTCGTGTGTGGGATGGTAAAAAGGAGAAACTTTCCGTCGGTTTTATTCACACTACTCTCGGGTGCGTTGTTTTTCTTTCTCTCGCGGGCGTATTTAACGGTGGACGAAATGGTTAGGAACGTCAATGTTTGCTTTGTTTACCCGTCTAAACACCGAGACACGGCCTACTCAGCTGATTTGGCTGATGTTGAGCCGGTGTTTGAGTGTGCGTGTGGAGTAAACGTAATGCAGTTCATTTTAGAACATAGAGGGATTTGAAAAGGGTCGATCAGACTAAGAGCAACAAGATTAAGCGAGATGATGCGGAACATAAATTACCTTGGTGCAGTTAAACCCCAAGACCTTGGGAAGATGCCCTCAACGCTGTATGTAAACAAACACATTCATCTCCGGCCAAGGACACTTATGAGAAAAGAAAAACACAAAAAAAACTATTCATAACGATAGACATGCATTTAATTTCTTATAAAACACATTAGGAACATGATGTAGGTTTTAGTGATGTAGGTGGTAGAGTAAGCTTACAGCAAATGAATACTCAGAGCGGCTTCTATACGCTAGCGGTCATCACACAAACACACAAACGCACGCCTCAAACTTTGTTCTGATCGACG
The DNA here is from genome assembly GCA_000956215.1 of Anopheles farauti No. 4. NCBI lineage: Eukaryota > Metazoa > Arthropoda > Insecta > Diptera > Culicidae > Anopheles > Anopheles farauti No. 4. The sequence goes on from JXWZ01000585.1 coordinate 22,957, forward strand.
ATGTCCGTCATGGGGTTAAAATGGGGCCAGGTTTTGATTTCCTCAAACAACCGATCGCCGGGACACTCCGTCGACCGAACCTGTCGATGCCCGAGCAGGGTGTAGTTCTGGGCGATGATTCCCTGCCGCACACCGTACTCGATGAGCGTCTGCGTTGCCGCGAGCATATTCTTCGGTGGTAAATCCGCTGCAAGGCAAACGACTTTTAATGTTATGCTCCTCTTTTCCAGCATGCTGGATACGTACAAACCCAGTCACCGATGAGGCATATTCCAACGCTTCGGTTGTTGTACCGTGGCGCATGGGCACCGACCACGTTAAATCCGCGTCCCTGGTACACGCGTCCATCGCCTCCGACGGCAAAGCTGTATCCGATGTCGTTCCACTGTCGTACGTCCTGGTGCATTTTCTGCATCGATTGCATGGCCGCGATGCACTGCAAGCCACTGTAGCAGGCCGCCGGAATGTACGAGTGGTGTATGATGACGTACGGGATGGGGCCGGCGAAATGTTCGATCAGTTTCGGTGGCTGAGCGTTCCACACGTCGCGTGACACGTAGGGAGGGGCAGGGCCTGCAGCGAAAGCCGAGTGTTTGTCGTTAGTGGAGGCAGAAAAATTTCCATCACACGTAGCGGAAACATCAAGTAGCAGATCTCCCGATTAAATTGTGCTGACACACTCACGACCTTTGCGTTGATGAATGGAGGTAAACTCATTACCCGCCATGTGTGGTCAGCTGATTTTAAACTGTTCGAAATGGCAACGTAAATGCGTGTGCTTCGATGATAAGAAATTCACTTTCCTATCTGTTTGACAATGGTGGGGGTTGTACGTCAATTGATTGAACTTTTAAGGTCATTTCTTTGACCAACACCGTTAATATGTTCTGTTTAAGAGCAATTGCTTTTTATTCTGAATTTGGCAGGAAAAAGAATTAAAAAAAAACGTATCACTACAAACAATAACACGATTACGGAACGATTTGCACCATAACTTTCGAACGAATGTTTGTGGTTACTTAATCCAGCTCTTCACTGCGCAGGGGATTTTTGATCATTGTCCGGTTTTATGAAACAGTACGCGTCGCTGAGCCCCGCCACTCAGCAAACACCACAATGCACACCGCACTTCAGTCGCGCTTGTTTTTTGTTGTCATGAAACGAAAATTCTATTGTTCAACTTACCACACGCTTCACTCGCCACGGCGACGTACAGGAGGATGAGCAGCGCGATTGCAACGTTCGGCACATAGAAGTCCTTAGCGGTACACATTTTTCGGCAACAACAGCTCGGCGGCACATTCACACAACCGCTGCACTTTGGTTATTACAGGCTTTTGACTTTTGTTTGAACTTCGGCCGGCTTATGTGTGGCGAAAGCTGTCACTGGATTAGCAAACACGGGCAAGTTTGAGTGTCCAAACCGTCGGCCAACATTTGCGATTTGCGGTAAACAAATAAATCACTGTCACACACCCGGATAAGGGTAGACAATTTTTTGTCGACTGCTGCAGGGGAAGAACACTTTTGGGGGCAAATATCACTTTTGGTCTAATACTTGTTTTTTTGGGGCTTAATGTGACGTTATATTCCGTTCTCTCTGTTTTAACACTGAATTACGTAGGTCGGATTTTGTTAAAAAAAAGCAAAAAGCGATTTTTGATAAGTCACCACGAGCGTGTTCAAGTACGCCGATGGATGGCGGGTGCAGGTTGAGTTGTAACTGTTATGACGAGCCATCAGCTGGATGGTGTTAAATACACTCCCGAGGTGTTTCCAACTCAAGAGACAACATATACAAGAGCGAAACCGCCACATCGAGCGAGCGTGAGAAATGGTGGAAACCGCGGAGAGTGAGAGATCAACGAAGATCCCCGCTGGTCGGTGGCGATATGAGTGGAGTGGAGTGGAATCGTTCCCCATACGTAATAGAGCAGGAGTGGAGGAGCGGTGAAGAATGTTGCCCACGATTTCCCAGTCTCGGTGGGCTTCAGTACGCGGGGAATCACCTTCGCGCAGTGATACGATCGTCGCCTGTCGAGTTTCATGAAAAGGATAAGACGATGGGTCGGAAAATGTATACCATGATTCATGATGTCGATTATCGTCGTTAATAGCAGTAGTATTGATAGAGTAGTATTGATAGATTTACCTAGCAAAACCGGTTACAAAACACCATGCAGTTATGGATCGAAGCGCTTCATCGGTTGAAGATGTTTACCTCAAAGTTCTGAGGACTTTGTCGTTATCTCTGGAAAACCTTACAAACCGCAAACCATATTCAGGTCAAGGCTACAAACAATGCAAACGCTGTGCATGTATACCTTTTTGGCACAAATTTAAACCCACACGATTAGTCGGTGCGAATTATTGAACAACTTTCGTGCAGTTCATTCATCCACGAGACGGGAATGTACCGACCCATTAACGAGGCGGCAACTGTTGCTCACGCGATATAGTTGCTTCCCGTCTGTTCAAAATGGGAGGAACTGTTTCCGTCGTTGGGTGTTTTTTTTCAGAGGCGCTACGCTGGAGGCCATGAGCTGTTTACCCTCAAATATGTATAATCACGAAAACAAATATAATGCAATACAAACGTGACGGTAAAATAGGGCAAAAATGTGAATCAATGTAGTTATTGATTTTGATACCTTATCTTTAGGAAGCGCATTGATTTGCGCACATATTACCGTACAGTGTAAGCACTATCGAGCGGCGCCAATGTGTGCAAACAATTCGAATTTATCAATACATGAAATAAGGAAGCCGTTCCAGTGACGCTGATTTTTTTTCGCAATTTATTTATATGCTTGAAATGAACTATATATGAAAACAGTGTTCAAAATGCTGGCTTATTGATGAATGAACCTTATTGTTGATATTTTAAGATGATGATTTTATGATAAAAGTTTGATGGTATTTTGTAAAATTTATTGTAATTAATACATGACACATTTTGCAGAATACGTGTAGATCACCTAGGCAACGTACGGTTTTCATCACAGAATGCGTAGCGCAAAGTTACAGGCGGCTCTAGTGAAGCGCCGGGAGGCGGAACAAATAAAGTACCAAAAATCGGCCGCCGTCGAGCGCTATTACGACCAGTGGGGACGCATAACGAGTCGCTTCGAGTCATGGACCACCCCTCAGTACTATCGTGAGGCGGAGGAAGCGCTCCGGAAGCGCGAACAAGAGAAAAAGAAACAGGAAGCACTCGAATCCAAGCGCAGTCGCTTGAAGGAATTGCTGCAAAAGGAAAACGAACTGTTGCAAAAAGAGATGGAAAGTAAGAAAGTCTCATAAATATAATAATTGTATGTTTATGTGTGTGTGTTGCGCTTCTAATTATTTACCCTTTTTACTTCTTTGAAGATATATCCCGGCCGAAACCTAAAGCTGTGTCCACTGAACTACTGGAGGGCATTCGATCACGACTGCACAGCGCCGAGGAGGCTAAGAAGCGCATCGATCTCGAGGCGAATCTGTACAGCAAATGGCGTCTCGGGTTCGACCGGGAGGGCGTCATAATGGACTCGAAAACGAGCCACCAAGCGATGGCGAAACTGAACTGGATCGATCGACAGGTGGAGCTGCAGCTACAGGACGAAAAGGATCGACGCGAGCAGCAGGAACGTCAGCTGAAGCTGTGCGAGGAAGCCCGCCGGCGGGAGGAGCTGCTGCTCGAAAAAACACGTATGCGCGAGCAGGAAATGAAAGAACTGCGCAGTCTGCAGGAGGTACACATGGCGGAGCTGAAGGCACGCGAGAAGGAAGCGAACGATCTGAAGATGTACGAGGTGCGGTTGAAAACGAAAAAGGACGAAATGGCCACCGAGCTGGAGCAGCTGCGCGTGTACAACGATCTACGCCGCGACCGTGTGGTGGCCATGCATAACTTAAGGCGCATTAAGATGCTGCTGCGCGAACGGTCCGAGGCGGTACGGAACGATCTGCTGCACGATATACAACTGTTGCAGCGCATCAGCCTCGATGATCCGACCGCGGCGGACAGTGCGGAAGGTATCGAATATTTACGGCGAAAATTTCAACTTCAGTACGATCTCGAGGTGGAGCAGCAGACGACGATCGAGAACATGTATGAGTCGGAAGCGAAGCATAATCTAACCAAATGCGAAGACAAGTGGAACAGTGAAGCAATCATCCGGGAGCAACAGTTGCGCTGTCTGCTCGAAGATCGACTGATGGATTTCGAAAGCAAGCTGGTCGAGTGTACGCAACGCCAGCGGGAGCTGATCGAGGTGCGGGAACAGCATATCAAGGCAATTGAAGGGGCGAACCAACGGTTAAAGGAGCTTATGTCCGATAAATCGCGAGATGAGTTTGTTACTTCGTCGAACAACAGTCAGCTGCAGGATCTGTTGATGCAGCGCGACTCTACCGAACAGCTTCCCCGGCGACCGTCGACACAGAGCACGCAACGAAGCAGCACATTTAGTAGCATTTTTCCTTTCGATGACAACTGCAAAGAGCTTAAATTGACTGAAAATCGGACCCGTGCCGGACGCCCAACGGTGGTTGGACAACAAAACGCACCGGAAGGTTTGAGTGCGCCCCGATTTGGCAAGAAAAAGGTAGCGTGGTGCTAGCAGTGACCGGGGACCGTCCGTTGTGCGCAATTTGGGCCGTAGATCTAAGAGGTTAGCTTCTAAACGACGCAGAGCAATGATATTTTTATAGCATTTTTTAAATAAGAATATAGGATAATTGTAGTGTGCCTTGAGAAAACATGTTTTTAAAATAAAACACGTTCAATTTCTTTAATAATTGGATGTACGCAAAATACAACACGTTTGTTTAAGATTTTTTTTATTATTTTTAATTTTACATCCGTCATCCCACGCATTTCCCCGATCACGTTAATTTTACCCTTCGAAAAGACTACACGTACAGTTTGTGTTGCGGTGTTTTGGGTCTATGGGAGAGAAAATTATGTTAAAATTGAGCGATAGTAGAAACGTTTTCCGAACGAAAAGATGATTCATGTGTCTGTCTTATCGCTTATGACAGCCCAATCAGAAGGCATCTTCAAATTGACCGGGATGATGTGTGTGGTACCAGCAACTGTAACGAGCCGTGAGATACGTGCGCCTATATGCTGAGGAGTTTTATTTGAATCACTGAAAGTTACTTAGATTTTGGATATTATGGTCACTACTTCTACACGCCCATCAAACGCTAGGATGAGAAGAATATGAAATAATTACACAAAACTCCTCCTCTCAACCCGGAAAAATGGTGTGTACGGCTTATTGTTCGCTTGCGATTTAACGACTTGGTCGTCGAAGCCTACCGAAGTAGACACAAGATGAGGTAAAACAAAAAAAAACAATATCAACTATGTTGCTGATGGAATGGTGGTGTTGTTCGTTCGTAGTACGTTTCTAATGATTTCGTTTGTTCTCGAAGTTTACAGGCTTTATTGCTTCCAAAGCGCGTTCGCCAAAGGGCGCTACAGTTCGCTTACGTTTGCTTGGGCGTTTTGAAACTGGTCGCAATTCGCACATACAGAAACCTAGCACGGGTGTTGACGAAGATTGACTGTAAAAATAAATCATGCTATCTGCACTGCATCCGCGCTTACATTTTCATTTTCGGCGAAAAGTACACACGTATTGAAAGTTTCATGAAAACGCCTTTCCTGGCTGGTGTTACTAAACTATAGTGCGATTCTTATCGTGAGTAAGCAAAGAATCACGCTCGTACTTCACAGTTCATTTCCTGTGAAACCATCGTTACACAAACAACGAATTCGTTTCTAAGCATTTGTTGTTTCGATTAGTTTCATTGCCTTCGTTTCTATTGCTCGAAAGAATTAATGGTCCTGTTTTTATTCGATCAAAAGGATGGATTAGATCATTAAGCTGAACTGCTTAACGCAAGAATACATACAGACCGTGCAGACGAAATGAGTTGCTTCGAATCATGCCTACCTTGATGGGTTGTCGGTTGTGAAAATCTTGCAGACGAGAAATTGCATATACCTCGTGTGCTCCTAAAATTCGTTCGTCTTTTCGATCTCTCACTCCATCCTTCACTCTCCCTGTCTGTCTCTCATTTTTTGCTCGCTGTTCTCTCTGTCGCTCCGAATGTGACGTGCAGTGATGAATGTTGCGTTGCGTTGTCCTTTGTCCCTCGACATTATATCCCGTTTACATACAGTTTAAATAATAATGATAATTATTATTTAGTGTGTTATATAAAAAAGTAATAATTATTAATAGGACTACTACAAGGTCAAAACAGATTGCACTTCGATAACCAACTCGGTGCCTTTCGTGGTTCGACCTGCGGCTTAAGCTGATGTCCACCCTTTGGAGGGTTGTTGGCTTCCTGCAATAGATCGAAAAAAAAAAAAACAGTGTGTTTACCGATCACTACTAGATGAGTTGTAATAAAGGAGCTTACCATTCGCTTCTCCATTTTACATTTAATATCCCGGGCAAGAGTGAAAAAGGCATCGTCCACGTTGATGCTTGCCTTTGCTGATGTTTCCATAAATTTAATACCATACTCTACTGCTAGTTGTTCACCGCGGACTCGGGTAACCTAAGGATGTGTAATGTTACCATAAGGAGCGTCTGCAAAGTGTTTCTTATTTCACCGTTGTACATTCTGCCACGTGCGTACCTGTCTTTTTTCGTTAAGCTCACACTTATTGCCGAGCAGCATCTTTTCTACGTCGGCCGCCGCATTTTCCTCGATGTTTCGGATCCAGTTCTTAATATTCTCGAACGATTTCTCCTGTGTAATGTCGTATACCAGCATGATGCCCATGGCTCCACGGTAGTAGGCGGTCGTGATTGTACGGAACCGTTCCTGTCCCGCTGTGTCCCTGTGGTGGCGGGTTGGTGTAAAGTCACAAAATCTCATTTTAGTCAGCCAACAGTCACGATTAAAGGCATCATGTAAATTTACCATATTTGCAGCTTTATCTTTTTCCCGTCCAGATCAATGGTTCTAATTTTGAAGTCGATGCCTGAAAGAGAAGAAAAACAAGTTTAGTTCAATCATAAGTACAAGCAGATTTGAACGGAGTGTTTACATGAAATTTAAGCTGTTGCACAGATTTTCTCCGCTAATAGCAGAAACTGCTTTTCAGAGCATGAACGCCGTAGGAGTAAAAACGAATGGAGAACAAAATCGCTACCAATGTTCAGCACAGCACGGCGATTTCACGAATGTTTTAACGCAACCTTCAACCTTTAGTGAAACACACATGGCGGTATTGCCTTGCACAGTGCGCTAATATTTCTTCCATCCACGCGTGTTAGATGGTTTGTTTCCGGGAAATAATTGTGCGGCTCGCCGTGTTTTTTTTTTGCTAACTCTCTACAAATTTATCATCTTTCTCATAGTTGGTTACTATGGAGATGCTTTCACGTGCAAACTCGATTAACCAACATACACGAACAGTAGCAGAAGGTTGCCAACATTTCGCCCGCTTCAGCCGAACGATCGACGGGTTAGCAGAAGTCGGTTTCATCTTCTCGTTATACGGCGACACATGTGAGCTCCACCTAAATAACGATTGAATCCCAATGGGACCGCTCTTCTCAAGCGGGTTAAGCGAGTGTTGGAGGAACACGGCGGAGTGAAGTGCTCTGCTTGTAGCTTGTCGCAGTATGATCATTGCAAAGATATTTTTATCTTATTGTTTGTCATTCTATTTGCATTGCTTCCAATTCAGCCGCACATCCCTGAATATGGTGCAGAAAGCGAACATAGCTAGCTAGCTAGGCATACAATTTGCCATATTTTACGTTCCGTAACCGATCCACAACTGCACAACGCACGTTCGCACACAAACACACATACATTCAAACGGCACTCCAAATGTATCTTAAAACAATCGACTGCGACGGTTAGGAATGAATTAAGACGAAAGCTGCACCCCGTCGTATACAAGAGTCATTTATTTGAGCTGTATAAATAACGCTCTCTTTAGATTGAAGGAAAAGTTTCATTGTTTTTCTTTGTTACGGTAGCAAATGTTGCATGTGGTAGCGACTTATGTTAGTATATATCAAACATAAGTAGCATTCAACATCATGTACCAATGCTAATAAAACTATATGATAAATAAAAAATATAAACATTTAAGTTTGTTTACAGATAATTGGTGTATGTACTAGTTACGGAACCGTACTGCTTCCAGGAACGGTATGTATCGCACGAAATCGATATGTGATAAGGTCATATCCGTGCAGCTTGCAGCAGAGCTTATCTGAAATGCTTCGTTCTACACAAGCGTCCATTCTTAGTAACAGTGCTGGTGTAAATTGTTCAACAATGAAATGCACCGAGAAAATGAAATAAGCGAGAAAAACCAACGAACAAAACTGCTTATCAAACGGTTCGTAGAGCAGATTGGAGCCTACTCATACCGCCTATCAACGGAATGCCACTTCGTGCCGATCTATCATGTTCCAGAACCAAAAGCCGAATCATATCCACCAAAATTCGCCGCTGCCCTGACTGACCGTACTGAAAAGACCTCGCCCACGAAAGGAAATGAACCGTAGAAGCTGGATCTTTGCGATCCACCTAGAGTGGCGGGGAGCCATACACTTTTTGTTACACTTTCCATTTAGCTTCAGTGCGGTGCGCCAGCTTCGAGGCTTCGTCGCCTTGTCATGACGACAGGTGTCGTCGTCGTCGTCATGGTATTACTCACAGCAAGACCAGTTTCTTTATGTGTGTAGCAGGCATTATTAAATCTCGTCTGCCTCCTGCTGCACAAGGGCGCCATCGTCATGTTTATTACTCACCGATGGTACTGATGAATGTGGTATTGAAGGCATCCTCGGAGAAGCGAAACAGTATGCAGGTTTTGCCAACGCCAGAATCGCCTATGAGTAAAAGTTTGAACAAATAGTCATAGGTTTTCGCCATCTCAACGTTGTTTCGTTGGACTCTAGTCCGGCCGACAATGTCGCTGGGTCGTCGACACTACACGGTGAGCTTTTTTCTTCAATTGGTGCACACCACAATGCGTGCAATTTACACCGGCAGTGCTCGGAACGGTTCTCCACACTTTCACACACGTCTTCTAGAATCAATTCACACACAGCTGACTCCTGATACGCTGAAGCAAGTGCTTCTTCACGATGTTGCGGTATTCGGAGAGTAACAATTTACAGCAGCACAGACCGATGTATCGTGTGCGGAAGGGTGGTGTGGGAAGCGGTGCTCCTTGCTTTGATTCGCGTATGCGATATGATGAGTACGATGACGAAAACCTGCTAATAGCAGGCGAACAACGCGGCAGCGAGAGTGAAGAAAAAAAACGGATCAGGAGGAAGGGCGCCTAGACTCGATAGGCAAACGGAGCCTACGAAGTTAGGGTACAAGTATTGCCGAAAACCAACTTTCTTATCACACGCCACACTTGTTCGATGTCAGTTTTTTCTCGTCTAGCGTAACAACGTAAAACGAAAAATGGGAAAACGGGAAATAGTCTTCGTCGTCGTAGCTGCTGCTATTGCTGTTGCTTTTTTTTTTGTTACAATCACGCACGCAAGAGCAAAATGTCAGATTTGTGCTTGGGCAGTAATGACAGCGGCAAAGGTAGCATTTCGTTATTTCATTGGTAAAAGCAACCACTGTGCGTTCATTTAAACAAAAAAGCAAAAATTTAGACTGATAATTACTAACATTCGGTTGTTACTCTTCATTTTAAATTCTGTACTGCTATCGAAGCTCCTTTTTTATTTGTTCATTCTAAAAAATGGACGACATTGCATTCAAAAATAAAAATAATAACCGGGAAGCTATGAATTTAAAGCGTAGTGTATTATGGATACATGAAATCAGGGGAAAGCAGAAATGCTTATTGAATTTATCCCTTATTAACAAATTTATATTTATATATACCATCACTTTCCTTATGACCGTTTGTTCGGAATTCAATTTTCTTGCAAATTGGTCGCAAACGATAACCCACCTCGCTGCAACTGTGGAGGCTGGGTAGTTTGCTCGAATTGATGATGACGGTATTCACAGCAGCAACTGTCATTGTTGTATTTTTTGTTTGTTTGCTACCCGTGAAAAAGGATGGATTCGTGCGTGCGTGACTAAGTAAGAGGCAAAAAAGTAAAAAACACTACATTACACTAGCTTTGTTTGTTTGTGTTGGCCACTGGGTACCATTCTTAGCCACCGTTGTTCGTTCAAACCCAAGTTCACAGGTTTCCCCCTGACGTGTGTGCGTGTGTGTCATTGCACGGACGATTACTGCATTACGGATTCTCAAGTTAATTGTGTAATTCGTGATTTTCCGTGTCATCCGTAGCCTAGTGCGCACTGCAAGTGTAATTCCCCCGCCATCGTGGCCCGTTTCCAGTGTGCGAAATTCCTGTGGTTACCTAGTCACCTCACACAACCTATCCGCACTGGGTGGGAGTGGAGGTGGATGATAATAGTGTAAAGAATGTAATTTTTGCCATTGCGAAGAAAGTGCGAGTGAGAAAGGCTCACAAGTGCGCACAACCGACCGACCGCGAACGCGACGATAAGGCGTACGAAAGAGTGCGGGTGGGTTGGGAAGGGGGTTGTGTTTGTGCCAGTTAGCAGAGATACACTTGCCACGGGGTGTGAGGCGTAGTGTATGCAATCATCACACACCTCCTGATTTCTGTCGTCTGCGCACGAGGTAGGCAAAAAAAGTGTAGTGTACACCAAACAACATCCCAACAGAGCCTACCTACTTTGCGTACTACTGTTTTTTGTTGCATATTTTTGTATGTGCCTGTGAGTGTGAGTGTGTGTGATGAGGGTTTCCTTCTGCCGAGGAGAAAAGTTGCTTCCACAGCAAAGCGAAGGCAGCAGTGTGCTGTGAATCTCGCGGGAAGGAAAGAAAGTGTGACGCAATGAAACGAGGCGGTGGTGCCCGATCAACTGCGGTGTAGTGTCCGTGGTGCTTCGTATAGTACTCGTGAAACAAAACATGCTGCAACGGGCGAAAGCGCGAAAAAATGCGGCCGGTGTAGTGAACAAGTAAATGCTACAACGTATCCACGAGCGTGCGTGTGTGCACGAGAGAGGATCCATTTTTGTGTGAAAAAAAGGTTGTAATTTTGCTCGCCAGCTGGAAAACCCGCTGGAACGCCGTGAGAAGTAACTAGAATGAACTAGTTAGTCTACGAAAAGAAAGCGCTTCAAACGTGGTTTTCATGCAGATAATAGTGGCCACCGCATCCTCGTTCTCGATCAACGTTTATTGCACACAGAAAGGAGAAACACAACAAAATATAAACAAACAATGGGCGCCAAGGACTCGAAGCCATCCTGCATCAGCTACGAGGAGGCTGTCAAACGAGGTAGGTGTAAATTGTTGGAGGCAAACGAAACTAGCTAGTTTTTGTGCGGTTTTCGCGCTCGCGAACGATATCATCACCTCTCACATTGGCGAGCAGTGGGTCAAAACGTGATACACACCTGCAGCAGCGGTTCATGTTTTTAACCCCTTTCCGCGCACCTCAATATCCAATATCGGAGAGGTTGCACGAGGGAGCAATACGGACAAGTGGCTTCGATGACGACGATGCTCTTTCAGACTACAACAACATCATCATCACACAACACCACTACCACCACCAACAACAACAATAACGCGTGTCTACGGCGATGACGACGACGGCAACGACGAATGAAAAGAACGTCGAGTTGCGTTGGATCTGCTCGTTCGTCTCTCCTTCCCCCCACAACCCTCCTTCCGTCTCGTCAGTTGGAAGCCCGCGAATGAAAGCTAATTAGCAAACATCACAAGGAATGAGTCGGCCGCTCTAAGACCACCTCACGACCAGCGGGGTGGAAGGACATCGGTGGCCTCGCTTTCCTTTCCATCCCTCGGACAAGCATTTTTGTTTTTTGCCTACGTAGTTAAAGCTGTTTTTTTCTAGTACTTGCAGCGGTAGAGGTGTAGTGTTCCCTTTTCGCTGCTGCTGCTGCTGCTGCTGTGTATGTGTTGTGTTTTATGATGGAGACACAATTTATTGCACTGTGTTCTAGCACTGTGCCGTTGTATGCATGGTTTAGTTCTTTACTCATGGTACGAACGAACCATCGTTGGGAATACCGATGTGTGACAATGGTTGATGGGAACTTTTTCGCGTGTAGAAGGGTCGCTTTAGTGAAAATGTTATTATTCATAGAGAGGGCTAATACGCGGCATCATGCGGCTTGATTATTGACTTTTTATGCTGAAACGATACGATTCCGATGTTTGCACATGTTTACTGTGTAGTGTAGGGAATATAGAACAGGTATTTATTGATTTTACTTGATGGTGCAGTTCCGTTTTTCTGTGGGTTTTTGTTGTTGTTGCATTGACTCGTATTGCTCTTTGCTCAGTAGCGCGGACTGGAATTTATTTTCACATTGGCCAGGTGCTTTCGCGCATAGCGACTCCGTTGCCTGTAGAGTAGTAGCCTTTGTAATAGCAAGCATAAACACACGCTTGCTACGTTCGCCTGTCTTTCTTTCTTTGTTCCAACCCGTAGTGTGCTCCTGTGTGGGGTAGTTTTATTTCAAATATTCAAATCATACTAAAACAGATCGCCACTCCGGACCTAAAGACACACAATCCTCTTCTTTGCCGTCTAGCGAAGATTAGATTAGACAAGATTGTTTGCTAGCGTGGTGGTGGTGGAGACTTTCCTTACCCTTTGCTTGCGCGAGAATGCGAAAGGGTTTTTTGAGATGCCGTTTTTTCCATTTGTTCAAAACCGGAATTAAAATTTTATGACCCGCTCAACTCATTGTTGAAAGTAACAGTGTCAATCAGTATTTCCTGCCGTCCAATGATCGGTACGGTGGGGGCAATGAAAAAATGAGTAACGATTAGCTAATACTTTCATCATTAGGTCGATCAGGCCAGGCTGGTACGCACGGATTAAATGATGGCCACACATCATCAGCAATCAATGATCGTACGAGCGTAATTTTGGTCCCGAACGACGACACCGACGAAAACGACGTGTGTTTACTTTGTTGCCTTTTTCAGTGCAACTTTTCCGCACGCTGCTGGCTGATAGCGCGTTTATCGCTTCGTTGTGTGCGGGAACGCGCGGGGTTGAGGGAGCTAATTTTCTTGTGTTTTGCGCCATGCGATAGATTATTAGTGTGTCGTTTTTAACGTGACGTTTTTCTTGCGATTTTTTTTAACACACATAACACAGAACACAGGTCCCATGCACAAATGAGCTCCAATTAACACCGCATATTCAGTCGCCCGTTACTTGGATCCAAATAGATGTGAATGGAGTTTATCGCCATGCTTTTGTCGGTGTGAGCTTTTTTTTTTGTTACGTTGTTCATGACGGTAATGTTTCGATGAGCTAGAGGAGATAAGATTTATTAAGTTGGTTTTTGCTGGTAAACGTTTTGTGTGTGTGTGTGTGTGTGTGTGTGTGTGTGTGTGTGTGGACATAGCTCAAAAGATACTATCAATTAGATGTGTTACAACTGTACGTTTCATAAATATAGCTTAACGTGTTAAGAAAAAAAATCTCAATCCGTCTGGGAATGAAAGCCTATAGAGTTAATAATATTATTCCTCATCTACAAGTTCGTTTTAAGCTAACGTTTATAGCTTTCTGGTAAGTTTGTTGGAAAACACAAGTTGTACTACAGATATTAAACGCACTATATACAGAACACGTGGTTGAAAGATGCTTTTTGTCTTTTAAAAATCGCAACTGAAAGCAGATCGTTCTCGTTCTGAAACATTAATATGTACCGCGTGTGTGACATGCAGACCAGCCCCCCCCTCTCCACACACACACACACACATACACACGAGAGTGCGCGCAGATACCGGATATCATCACCAACCACGTTCGCTTGATGTAGTTTGTTTAGCAGAATTTGCCAGATGGTGACAATTCGCTTTTAATCAAAAGCCAAATATTTACTCCACTCGGGATGAAAACGGTGTTGATCCGATGTTTCTTGTTCTGTGCCGTTTATAGAACGCCGAATAACAAGCGCTTGAACGACGTAATACGATCAAACCGACCGGCCATGTGAATGAACTTTTCCAAGTTGTTTCCATCGCTAGTGCAATAGTGCAATTTTTCATGGTGGTGCGATGATTGTTAATGCTCCGGTAGTTGTGTGATAATCAAAACGTTTGACATTTATTTTTGAATAAAAACCACTTAAACGGTGCTTTTTTTGGCGTGTGAGAGAAGGACAAAACATAAATATGATTAGGACTACAAGCAAGCGTAAATAATCTCTCGCACGTGATGGTATGAGGATTGTAACAATTGACACATTGAGTGGCTATGATCAACTTCATTTTGGCATTGTTTTTTATCACATGCACTGAAACAATCTGATGCCTTTATATTGCACCGTGAGGCAGTTCCAGTTCTAGGCACCATTAGCTAGCCGCACCATCTGTGCGAAGGCTTTGGCTGTGCAAATTACACCGAGTGGAAATTGCCTAACTAACTGCGGAGGGGTTTCTGGGGTTCATTCCGGTCCTTCGATTTGCAGCAACGGCTTGCACCGGAAAAGACTGGTTGACATTGAAACGTCAGGAGCGGAGGAACGCTCTGGATGGACGCTGTGGTGGATGTAATGGAGCGGAACAGAGCACGTGGCCTCCGGGCCGGGCTTTTGCTTACACTTGTAAGTAAGCACCTTGGCCTGAGAGCGGAAATGTGCCGAACGAATTAAGGGAGCGAATGCGGTACTAGAAACATGCAACTCCCGCTAGTTCACCGCAGCACAGCAGGGTTGCCTCAGTGGTTGGTGGGGTATTAACTCTTGATAACATACTAACTACATTTTTACGATTAAAAATAATAAAAAAAACGAGTTGGGAAATAATTTTACAACTAATTTAATCGAACTAGTTCTATGTTTCTTTTTGATTACATGCTTACGATAGTTTCACATCTCACGATTGGTTGCGATTGCACTATCAAGGGTTGAAACGGTTTTATCTCCATGTGCAGCACAGAAACAGTGCTGTGTGTGGTGGATTAATCCACCTCTTGTCTAGCCACAGCTGGACGTCATGCTAGTACGACAGGGTGGCACGAGGTAGTTCTAGATAGAAGCACGTTGGGTGTGTCTGAAAGAGCGCCTTCCATTAAATGGGCGTGCGATAAAGCGCTCAGAACGGAACCGAACGGGTATCCATTTAGCTTTATATCGCTTGTATCGAATGAAAAAAAAAACAATAAACTACAAGCCAATTAACAACACTTTCCTCTCGACTATTTCCAGTGACGGATTCGGAGCTGCGACGAATCAAGGATGCGTTTAAACGATCGGCCGGCACGAGCGGTTCGGTGCTCAGTAAATGTGCCTTCATGCAGGATGTCCTCGGCGATGGCGTACCGTCGGTGGTGGCCGATTGGCTATACACGGCGTGCGGCGGTACGGCCAAGGGTATCGCCTTCAAAGAGCTGCTGTGTGGTCTCGTCCTACTGACCAAGGGAACACAGGATGAGAAAATAAAGTAAGTCTATGCGCCAATGCCACTAGCCACTGCGGGTGGCGTAGTTCTGGTCTTAGATAATTAGCACATTAATTCATCCCCCCCCCCTCAGCCCCCTCCCCCGTACCACGTATCAGGTTGATTGTTTATACCGTGCATCTTCACACACATCAAAGCGTATTTATATTGTATTCTTGTTATCAACGGTATTTTGTATCGTTCGCGTATCACCATCGTACAAGCGCACCGTTGTCACTATCATCGTTTTGTTGCTTATCATGCAACGTCCCGATATCGCTTATCGCTCCGATTGCTCACATTTGCAAACGATGTGAAGGGCATCACGCGTGTAACATTTTATCCCGGTAGCTTAGCGTGCCGATGATAATAAATATACCCACTACCAGTCACAGTTACTTGCGAATTTCCGCGTTTATCTATTTTCGTTGCGGTATAGTGTTTGTTTTTTGCTGCAACGCTTTAGCCGGCCAGTGCGCCAGTTGTTCCACAGGGCGGTATGCGAAACATTTATCATCCACAAAATTCGCCACCCACCGGCATTCGCCGTGTTCCAGGTTGGTGGTTGGCCAATGTTGTAAATACTAGCTGCGGCGCACCGTCTGCTCTGATCGGACTGGTAGTGCCCCTGTGCCGTGCCGTTCCAGCACTTAGTGCTATTACGTGCGCCGGAAGCGTTAATTGAACACCATTTGGGGAAAATTGCAAAAAAAACAAAAATTCTTCTAAACCGGGCAGCGCAGGAATGTTCGACGTGTATAGGCAATTGTTCAATTAGAATGCAAGGCCACACCTGCAGAATGTAGCGTGTGCCGTTTGGTTGACGTCGCTTTCTTGCCCCAGGATCATTGGCCTCTTGACTAGGCGAACCGTTTCGTATTCCTAGTTTGAAGTGCTTGCTGCACTGCAATATTAGTAGTAGTAAACATATATTTAATATAAACAATCACTGTTCAACAGTGTGCATGTATCATAGCCTACTCTACCAAATGTATTTTAACAAATTTTGCTTTTCTTTGTAGATTTCTCTGGACCCTGTACTGCAACGAATCCGGCACGCATATACTCAAGCAGGAATTCCAAAAAGCCATACAAATAGAAACGACCTACCAAAGCAATGCCACCAACAGCACCACCAACAACAACACCACCAACAACAACAACAGTAGCAATAGTAATAATAATAATAATCAAACGGTAGCGAATAGGAACAACACGCATCAGCAGCAGCTGCAATGGAGCCGGTTTCAGGTGTCACTGTTCGGTCAGAGCGATCGGGTCACGTTCGAGCAGTTCAAATCGTGGATCCAGATGCACCGCGGTGCGACCGCCCTGTCGAAGTGGTTGCTGCAGGATGCGTGCGTCAATCTGAGCTCCGAGCTAGAGACACCGACCTTCTACCAGAGTTTGGCCGGTGTAACGCACCTGGAGGAGCAGGATATAGGCGATCTGGAGAAAGTGTTCTGGTTGCTGAAGGGCGCTGCCATCACCGGGCAGCTCGATCTGGAATCGCTCGGTCCGCTGGTCAGTCCTCCGGTGCCGAAAGCGGCCCTGGGCGGTGTGTTCCTGGCGTTCGATGAAAACCACGACGGGCACATCGACTTTAAGGAGCTGTGCTGTGGCGTGAGTGCCGCATGCCGTGGGCCGAGCGTCGAGCGGAGCAAGTTCTGCTTCAAAGTGTTCGACATCGATCGCGACGGTGTGTTGAGCTTTGTGGAGATCCGACAGATGATCGATATACTGCTTTCGGTTGCACGCGAAGCAAATGCTGGCGTGTACCGCAACCTAAGCCACGAGAAGGTACTGGCGGAATTGTACAGGCGAGCTTCGTCGAAAGGGGAAAGTGAGCGGGGCGGCGTAAGTGGTACCGAAACGGAGCAACAGATGGCGTTGGCATCGGCCGTACCGGAGTTTAAGTTCACGCAGGAAGATTTCTTAATATGGAGCATTGAAAGTAGCTCGAATCTGGTGCAACCGTTTCTGGATCTGCTGTTCGAGGTGTGTCACATCGTGCTGGGACTGCGACCACAGTGTCGCCATCTGGAGGGTGACATTGTGCGGGGCTGGCTGTCGCGCGAAGTACGCCGAGGATACCGGGTGGGTCAGTTTTGGTATTTAATTTCGTCCGACTGGTGGCAGCACTGGTCCCAGTACACGCAGCTTGCCTCGCCCAGCACTTCCTGTGTGCACTGCAAGACGACTGGGGCGAGCTATGCGAACAATCGCGCCATGGCTGCCGGTGCGGCTGGTGGTGCGGGTGTGCCTACCCTGATGTCCAACGGAGCAACGGTGGATGAGGCAATGATCTGTGATGAAAGCTTTACGTCCAACTCCACCGAGAGTATGGGCGATTTACTGGGCACGGGAGATTCATCTAGTCTGGGCTCGGGGAGCAGTGGTATTTCGTTTGGTCGACACGCCGGTAGCGCACCCGGGCCAATTGATAACAGCTGTCTGATTGCGCCGAACATCTACAAGCAAATACCGACGCTTACCGGCGAGGGCGGCCGTCTGAAGCGAGATCTTACGTTGGTACAGCATCGAGATTTTGAGCTCGTGCCCGATTCGCTTTGGAAAGCATTGGCCCAGTGGTACGGGGGCCCGTTGCCCCTGCCCCGGCAGGTCATTCAACCGCTGCTGAATGGGGACGTCGAGCTGGAGCTATATCCACTGAACTTGCGGATATTGCGGCACCAGAGTCAACCGCCGCAGCATCAACAGCAGCACGGCCAGATAGCGGGCAGTAGTGCGTGGGCAAGTATGTCCGGGGGCTACGGTGCGCTCACGACAGGAAGCTATCCGACCACGGTGTCGTCCGTATCGTCGGTGTTGCATCCACCGAAGAAATATCTCGCCTACACGGCAGCCTTTAGCCGGTTGGCAACGGTCAAACAGGTGGCCGAGTTCCTATGCCAAAGATTAAAGCTAAAACCGGAAGATATTCGTCTCTGGCACCTCGTACCGACGCCGACCGGTATCAGTGAATTCCCCTATCTGCTGGAGGAGGACCAGCTAACACTGAACGAGCTGTCGATAGGGGAAAATGATCAGATTCTGCTGGAAATTCGCAACAAGGATCTGACTTGGCCCGAGGAGCTTGGATCGCTGGCACTTTCGCAAGGTACCGGTAGCAGCATTGCCGACCGTCGTGGAACGGTTTCCTCGCTGCACTCGCAGCATCCACCCGGTGCGACCGGACTTCACAACTTAGGCAACACGTGCTTCATGAACGCGGCTCTGCAGGTGTTGTTCAACACGCAGCCGCTCACGCAGTATTTCATCAAAAAGATGCATCTGTACGAGCTGAACACGACGAACAAGCTGGGCACGAAGGGGCAGCTGGTGCTACGCTACGCGGAACTCTTGCGCGACGTTTGGACGGCCTCGACACGTTCGATCGCACCGCTCAAGCTGCGGTTCTGTGTGAACAAACATGCGCCCCAGTTTTCGGGTGGCGGTCAGCACGATTCGCAGGAGCTGCTCGATTGGTTGCTCGACTCGCTGCACGAGGATTTGAATCGCGTCATGGAGAAACCGTACACGGAGTTGAAGGATTCCGACGGTCGGTCGGATGTGGTCGTGGCGACGGAAGCTTGGAGCCAGCATCATGCCCGCAACCAAAGCATCATCGTGGATTTGTTCTACGGACAGCTAAAATCCAAAGTCACCTGTCAGGGATGTGGCCGGGATTCGGTGCGATTCGATCCGTTCAGTTTGCTCAGTTTGCCGCTTCCGGTGGAAAACTACACCTACTGTGAGGTGCTTGGTGAGTAGCAAGGCCCGGCCCGGAACAGCAAAATTCGTTGTACCCACTGTCACTTTGCGCCCTTCTTCTCTTTTTCAGTGATGCTGCTGGATGGTTCCGTACCGGTGAAGTATGGACTGCGTTTGAACTCGGAAACAAAGTATTGGGATCTCAAGAAGCATCTGAGCGAGCTGTGCGGTCTAGAGGCGGATCAAATGTTGATCTGTGAGCTGTCCAACTCGCAGATTCGCTACATTCTACCGAACGAGCATCGAATCAAGCCCAGCACGGCGTGCGAACTTTACGCGTACGAGCTACCGAAGATAGACAGCGTGCTCCGATCGCGCACCGGCTCCGAGCTCGGTATCAACATCGAGAAAGGCCTTAAGGACATTCAGCGCAATCAAGGTAGGTTGTTGCATTTTTCCGCGACAAGTTCTATAGTTTGTGGCTTTAAGATTCAAAATCTCACACACGCACAACATACATTCGGCCGGAATTCATGCGATCGCTATGCGTTTGTTGTTTGATACGTTTTTGGTGTATTTTTTTATAACGATTATTACGAAATGCTGTCACATTATTACACAATTTAAGTGTTCGTATCACAATGTTCTGGTTTTAATTGTGTTGTTTTCTTTCTCGTTTTTTTGTCTCAAACTATTTTTAAACTTCTTTTCTGATCCATTTCTTTACCACCATCTTTACTGTCATGTGACTCTTGTGTTGTGGCATGCAAATCAACACTACATCTACATTCACGCATAACTCATGCCGTACCCACTGCATATTTCCGTGTTTTTTTCTCACTTTTCATCTATTCCCGAATCATATATCTCGAACTCTCTACACCACCAACTCCAACCATCATCATTTGTGTGACGTTCTCGTGTTCGGCGTGTTCTCATCAATTCGTGCATCTCGCAAACACTGAACTTGTTTACGAGGACCATCCGAATCCTTCTTCCCTCTGCATACAAAACCGTTCCGAACAAAACAAAACAAAAAATCCTGTGTACCGTACTGCAAAACCAGCTCTTCTACTACCATCATTAGACCCGCACCAGCTCACGACCACCTCGATCAACACCACGATCTCGTCATCGTCCGCGTCCTCCTCCTCGACGGCCACGACCGACGATACGACCGCCATTACCGGCCGCAAACCAGGTTCGGTGGTGGATGGCGCTCCCGGAACGATGCCCCTAACAAACGGTGTACTTTGCAATGGAAACGCTGGCGGAGTAGGTGAAACAGGAGCAAACGAAGGAGGAGGAGGAGGGGGCGGAGCCGGAAACGGCAATGGAACGACGATGGCTAACCGCAGAACGTCGGCCACGTCGAAGGTAAGCCGGTGCTTTGGCAACACACTCTGCATGCCCCCGAATATGTTGTGCTTCAAGGTATGGTTGTGTATATAAGTTATTTTTACTGAATACTTTGTGTTTTTAGCGTGTACGTCAGTATTTAGCTAGGTGAGGTGCAGTTCAGTTGGGGATTGCAGGGATTCTACCTCGCAATCGAGAGACTCGGAACTCAGAAGGATTATTGGTTTTAATTGGTTTGAAATTTGGTATCAATTGTCCAAAAAAAAAAACAAAATCATAAAAAGAACATTTACATATCGTTTCGCTAGCACACCGTTTTAGATTATGTAAATGGTTAGGAAAACAACAGCAATGAAACATGCCTCTGCACTTATAATAATGTAACAACACTAACTCCGCTCCTAATTGCTTATTGGAGGTAATCCTTTGAAATCGAACTTGGATTGGTATCGTGTACCCTGTGTAGATAATTCCTCGAAAAGGTTTTTGTAAATATAGTTACTGCTATTGAACTTAGGATTTGTTTTTTTTCACATGCTTAGAAGTTGCTGTTGCTGTTGCTGGCTATAAGTACGTATGGTTTTAGCTAAATTTTAAACAATTTATTTGTATAGTTTATTTGTAGAATTTACTAATATCTCTTAGGCAATTTTGGTTTACATCATTCTCACGCGAAAAGACATTTCAGGGGGCATACGAATAATGTTTTGTATTTTATTTCCCGCACACTTGTAAAGTTCCAAAGTGTTGCATAGCAAAAGTGGAGCTAGATATCACCCACCACGTTCGTGTGTGCGTTCTTAGCTTGCAAATGTAGCGTAGTTAGCAGTGTAGGTGCAATTTGTTGCTCATGATCGTACGATCTTCGCCCGACGTCGCTAACCTAGCCTTTGTGTGTTGATGCAAATCCGTGTATTACAGCACATTCCGGAAATCAGTACTAGCCCGGACAGTACGTTCGTGTACGGGGCCGGTCAGTACAGCGAACTTGCCGGTTACGGTAGCAATGGCTATGGGAATATGAACAGTGTTATCAGCAAACAGCAGCAGCAGTCCACCACCTCAAAGGAACCGAACCGTTCGAAGACGATATCGACGACAAATTTGCTAAACAGCGCCGATAATGGTTGGAACAATGGTGGCGGCGGTGGTTACGATCCATCGCATTCGAACCATCTGCCCCATCCGTACGACTGTAACGATTGCGATAATATCTACATAGGTGAGGACATGATGCCAGCGTACGGTGATCCGCACCACCAGCATCACGGTGATGCGATAAGTCTAAGTGCAATTACGAAGCGACCGCAGCCGTACGGTGGTGTTGCAGGAGCACCGGGTACGGGCCATCGGAAAGCCAACTATCTGATTGCGGTCCACCGGAAGCTTAGCCGGCAGGACACATACTTCCTGTCGCACCACAAATCGAAACCGGGCCTATTCGGTGTGCCACTGCTCATTCCCTGCTACGATGGGGTCACCAACAAGGAGCTGTACTGTTCCGTGTGGTTGCAGGTGGCCCGTTTGCTCAGTCCACTGCCACCAACACCACCGGATCAATCAAACCACGCTACCGACTGGTGAGTCATCCGTCGCTCGATGCGATGGAATGTTGAATAGGGCGATAAATAGTAATGATCTACTTTGGCGTGTTATCTCATTGTTGTTTGTTTTTATCTCTTTTCCTGTTCGCAGTGATGATAGCCTAGGGTACGACTTTCCGTTCACGTTACGCGCGGTAGCGAGCGGCGGCCGTATGTGTGCACTGTGCCCGTGGTCACGTTTCTGTCGGGGTTGTGAGATTCCGTGCAACGATGAACCTTTGCTGCAGGGGTTGATTTATTCCGCCCCTGGGTCGGCAAGTAAGTGGCGGCTTTAAACGATGTTCATTTGAGGTGTGGTTCTAATCATCCGTCGTTTGTTATTTTCCTTTCCAAAGGTAATAGTTCAACCCCAAATCTTTCTTCGCGCGAACAAACGCCCACCTTCCGGAGAAAGGTTTACGCAGCAAATTCTTCCGGCAGCTCGTCGCTGGATGGAAGTTCCAATCAGCATCAGTCCCAGCAGCAGCAGCAACCGTCATCGATGCCGTTACCGTCGTCATCACCAATGGCATCGCTGCAAAGTTCCATCAATGCCCGTTCCATCCAAATCGCCATCGATTGGGATCCGACTGCGCTGCATCTTCGCTACCAGAGCACGCGCGAAAGGGTATGTGAAGGCAGTTTTTTTTTGTAGTTTTGAGTTGAATGGAAATTTTGCTCTAATATTTATTTGCTGTTTTTCCATCCAATAGCTGTGGACGGTGCACGAATCGGTGGCCATTTGCCGAAAGCAACAAACGGAGCCCGTGGATCTGGACCACTGTTTGCGTGCGTTTACCTCCGAGGAGAAGCTGGAACAATGGTATCACTGTTCGCACTGTAAACAGAAAAAGCCGGCAACGAAGAAACTACAGATCTGGAAATTACCTCCCGTTTTGGTAAGCAGTAGAACGCGGTGGCATCTATGCGAGAATGTGTTACCAGTATGAATGTATTTTTTTTCACAGATTGTACATCTGAAGCGCTTCAACTATGTGAACGGCAAATGGGTAAAGTCGCAAAAGGTCGTCAACTTCCCGTACGAAGGCTTCGATCCGACACCATATCTTGCATCCGTACCGCAGGAGACGATTCTGCGCCATCGCGACCTGCTCGAAGGAATAACGGCCGGTTCACGAGGTGATGGACGCAACCGGGACTGTCACGAGGAGTTTGTTGAGTTCGATCGCGAGATGTCGATGATTGATGAGGCGAGCGATGAGGTTTCGCTCTCGTCGCTGCAGGTGAACGGATTGAAAGAGGAAGATGACGATGGTGGCGCACTGCAGGAGGAAGAAGAGGACCGCATCAACGAAGAACCTCGGAGTAGTATTATTATACCGGCCATCGTCGGGTCAAACCATGTGGCAAGTGCGCGTCAATTAAACGATAGCGAGCTGGGAACCAGTTCACCCGGCGGCAACGATAGTACGGGAACAGCATCGTCGCTACGCGTGAAGTCGGCTTCGTCGGTGCGGAGCAGTGATTCTACGCGTCGGCAGCGCTTAGTATCGACCAGCCTTACCAAAACCCCCATCATCGATGGTGAATTGACGGATTTCCACAAACACCATCTGAAGCCGGATTGTGATCCGTTCGAGCTAAAGTATCAGCTGTACGCCGCTGTGGTAAGTCTCTCGGAAAAACGAATTAGGGCGGATTGAGAAGTAGTTTCATACATTTCTTCACTTTCCAGTGCCATTCGGGGATGCTGAACGGAGGGCATTACATTTCGTACGCATCCAACCCGAACGGTTCGTGGTACTGCTACAACGATAGTTCGTGCCGCGAAATACCGACGCGCCCGAAGATCGATCCCAGCACGGCCTACCTCCTGTTTTACGAGCGCCGTGATCTGGACTACGAACCGTACCTACCGAAGGTGGATGGACGGCAACTGTCCAGCGAGGGTCTGCTCGATATCGACGACAGTGATAATGATTTGAAAAAGATGTGCACACTAATGTGAGCGGGCAGGGCCTACTGGGAGCGTGGAGCCCGTGTGAGCCTTGTGGTAGCTAATTGAAAATCGAAGCAAAAAAAAAATCACACATTGCGCCATTTTTGCAGCGATCGAAAGTAACAAATTTCGGATATCTAGGTCCCTAGCTTAAATTGATCTAATCAAAGTATAATCGAAGAACTTTCTGCACGTGTCGTAATAAGTTAATGAAAAAAATCGGAATTCCATGTTCTCTGTAGCGTGCGTGCAATGCATTGTGTTTTGGCAATGGACTCTCTCGTGGGAGGAGAAAGCGATGCTGGCATCATTTAGTTTTTACGCGTTGCTTTTGCATAATTCGCTAGGGCTTTACAATTTTTCTACGAAAATAAAACATATAAAGCGCGACCGAGTTGGGAGAAGAAGCGCGCTTGTACGTGGCGACATCTTTTGAGCGCTGTGATGTACTATTTGCGAGGAAAGTGGAGGGATACATTCCTGTTTATTCCGTGTCGGCCATTTAATGCCATCTGTAGGCAGGTGAGAGAAGGACGCGCTGTCGTCTGTGCATCGAATGTGCTTAAAAAAACACACATACACACACAAACACACACAATTACCAATGGATTATCGATATTGTAAGCAATAGATATTATTAAAGCAGTAGGCTGCGGTAGGCATTTTGCCTCTGTGTTGCCTTCTCCCTTCTCGGGGGAGGCCGTGGGATGGATGTTCTATGCCCTCGGTTACATGTACGCGATGCTTCAAACAACCACCTAACTGTGTATTTGCGCAAATTGGTTCGTTATCAATGGTTCTGTTTGTTTGATTGTTTTTTAGTTAACTATTTTGGTCTGGTAAATGCGCGTACGTTTATTGTTAAACGAAGATATTGCGGGAGGAGCAAACTCACACACACACACCGATACATTGTTAGGCTGGAAAACGTTCCTTGTTATAATTCTTACAAGCTGTGTTGTTGCATAAACGAGCTTAAACATTATTTTCCTTCATGTAGTCTTTTAAAAAGTTGCGTTATGTTTCATTGTGTCATTCGTATGAAATGATTTTTATTCCTCCGTATGCCTCTAGAATGTGATCACCGATCAGTCGTTCGACGGATCACATGAACTACTGTTGGTTAGGTTGATCATCTGTTTATACTTGTTATTTTGTGTACATGCATAAGAGCTTTCAGTTCAGGTAGTAGTTAAAATATAAAATAAACCCCGAATAAAACGGTTCAACTACTAAAACGATGTTCGTTCGGAAGGAGAGGTAAATGAGGAAAGAAATGAAAACGATTGTTTGTTTGTTTTTTTTTTGTCAGATCTCTGGGTGCTTGAGCTGCGCTGTTAATTTTATTTGTTTATTCATTATGATGCTATCGTTGCTTGCGTACGTTCCACCGGCTTTGGTGGAATTTTAATCTCAGCTACTTAGTATCACTAGCGGTCTACAAATCAAAACGATAAACAAACGAATGGCGGCCTACGTGTATGTAGAACTAGAATTGGCGAGCCTGCGAGCTAAATCCGAGACCCACACCACGCATCGTGTGCGTCACCTGCCGAGCTACCTCGTACTGTTGCTCCATCGTGGAGAACAGTTCTTCCTGTTTCTTAATACTATCTCCCGTCGATTTTCCGCCACCATTCGAGGCACCACCACTTCCGGTGCCACCACTCACCGCTGCCGATCCCCTAGCCGTGGGAGCGATCGATGAGGAGGAAGCTGCCGCTACCGGAACCGGATCTTCACCCGCCTTCGGTAGTGCATCCTTTACACCCATAAGCCGCAGAAACTTCGACGCCACCCGACCGTCCGTGTCCTGGGCGAACTTTGCCTGCTCCCACTTGCTTATGTTGGACGATACCTCTTTGCTCTCGTTGGTTTTGTGACTCCACAGCAGCTTGCGCTTCTGCACCTGGTCGGCGTAGCGGACGGGATTGACGACCCCCGGGTTGTAGTACGACGGTAGCGGCACACTGTCAACGGCTTTCTGGTTTTGCTGCAGCACATCAATGCCCATCTTCTCTAGCTGCGCTGCTTTGGCCGTGTTGCGCAGCAGGGCGCTACGCGATAGCAATATCCCAGAGACGGTCGCTGAGGATGGATCCTGCACGGTCGGAAGCCCGAGCTGGCCGAGTTTTGACGGATCGTTCGAGAGGTTTAACTTGGCGGCGACGGCTGGCGGTATCAGCGACCCGATCGGCGGCTTCGTTGGGATACTCATGAGCGGTGGTATTCCTACGGTGGTCGATGCTGGACCAGCGCCCAGAAGTGACTGGGAGACGGGAGGGGTAGGTAGCAACGACATCGGTTTCGTTTGCGAAGGAAGATGAGCGGTGGTAAAACGCGTTGGTGTTGGTAGTAAGCCACCGCCTGCGAATGGAGGAACCATCGGTATTGCGGGCTGCTGTCCAATACGCGTTTGTGAAAGAAGTGGCTGTGGCTGTGACTGTGGTAGTGGCTGTTGTTGCAGTGGAGAGGACTTACTACACGACCGCGACCGAGAGCGCGATCGTGAGCGTGTGGAATGACGTCTGCGATTTCGTGATTCACGCGAGTTCGAGCGACGACTTCTGCGATGATCCTTGTCGTGGCTGGCCCGACCACTTCGTTTATCTTTACGATCATCCTTACGATCGTATCCGCGACTATCCCTACGGTCACGATCACTTGATTTGCTGGAACGAATCAGTGAAATAAGGAGATAATAAACGTTAAATATTTTGCAGTTTTCGATGCACAAAAAAAAAAACATTTACCTCCAGCTTCCTCCTCCACTTCTGCGTTGATCTCCCCGACTGTCTCGGACTGAACCACGGTCCCGATCATGGCGACTGCGTTGACGATCTCTTTCCCGTTCCCGGTCGCGTTCCCGATTACGCTCGCGATCCCTTTGTCGATCCTTTTCCCGGTCACGTTCACGGTCGCGTTCACGCTCTCGTTCACGGTCCCGAGTTCGCTCTCGTTCGCGATCGCGTTCCTTTTCGCGGTTCTTACGATCCCGATCGCGCGAATTGTGACGCTCGTGCTTGCCACTGCCATCGCGTTTCGAGGGACATGATCTTCTTCGATCATGTTGCACCGCTTTCGATGGGCTCTGGAAAGGGTACAGATTTGGTGCGGAAATTATTTACAGCTTGCATCGCTTGTGCCGTTTACTCCAACGTACCTTAGTTGTGCCAGAGACACTTGAAGAGCCGGCACGACGTTGGTCGCCCGAGGGCGATCGCGATTGTCTTTCCCGGCGATCCCCTCTACCACCGCCGGTTGAATCTTTCTGTGACGACTTTCGATCACCGTTTCGGTTACCAACTTTGGATCGGCTCGATGCCGTCGGTACGGATGGGCTACGGGATCGAGACTTCGAACCCGAACCATCGCTCGAGTTGGAGCGTGAAGAGGCCCGCGAACTGGATGAATTCTAGAAAGAAAGAAGCAAACGCCACGCGTACGTCCCCTGCTGTTTATACTGCACTCTCAAGCCACTCACATACGGACGCCGTACGAGTGGGTAAGGAGAGGTGATTGGTTGCTACATTTGTCCACAACACCGTTACCGGCTGTGCAGTAGAAGCGAGAAGGGTTTTAGGGGGGGAAATAATTGAATCCTTCTATCACACGCATCATTTCATTTAGCGGGTCATGGTTTTTGTTTTATAGTCATTGCATTCAATAGGGCTTTAAAAGAGTAACAATTAGATTAGAGATTGCGGTAGAGAAGAAGAGAGTGTGAGAAATGTGTTGGTTTTCGTTTCTTTTTTTACTAATTTGCTTTTCTAGCCATACTTACACAGCAAAGCTTCTCTTACACTTTCACACCCGAGGTACGAGAACGAGGATGGTGTGTATCGTTTTGTAAGACACGCGCCTATGTCTTCGCGATCGCACACATCTGAGGGTGCCAGCCGAAGGACTGGCCCGAAAAACATTCTCCACAAAGGCGCGCAAGCTCGCAAGCTGGGATTTTCGATGCCGGTCTGCTGCCCGCTGGCCGCGCTTGGTAGTGTTGGCATGCCGCCGGTTGAACGGACGATTGCTGCTGTTGTCGCTCTTTTGCAGATATTCTTTTGAGTGTTTGTTGTATGTGTGTTTTGGGGGATTTTGTGGCATATGCATTTTTTTATAGGCTAAATGATTGTGGTGTTCTTTGGACGACAACATAATAGGCGTCAGGATTATTGGCGATCATGGTAGGCGGTTTTCGTTTCGATAGTAAAATGAACATAATCGTGAGGACAAACGTAATGGTTACAGAGAGTGAAAGAGAACGCACATTTAATGTTGATCTTATCGACTACGCTTGATTCGCGTTCATTTCGAAAGAAATCGCTAAGAATGAGTGATACTTTTTTTTTCTTGTGCATTAATAGGTGGACATTTCATTCCGACAGTTGAACGGAATGATACAACAGAGAAAGGGAGCTTAAGAGAGAAGATGCTTAGCGTAAATCATTCATATTTACCTCATTCTGTTCTTTCCGGGATTTATGGTGAGGCTTCGTGTTTTTATCATCATCATCATCATGTTTTTGCCGTCGGTCTCGCTTCTTGTCTGCCGCTGTTCGTTTAGGTGATCCTGCCGAGGAGCTGTTCGATGAACCGGTCGATGACGCGGTATGTTCCTATGGGAAGGGGCAACTATTCAGGATATACATAGGCAAGATAGGCGAATTGTGTTATTAAAGAGAGACTTCATAATATAGAAATGTGTTGTTTTGTTCACTAACATCACTCGGATGGACAGAACCGTTCCACCATCGATGTTTGACACCTTAGTGACCTTGGCCGATGCCGTGTTATTTGTTTGTTTGTTTACTCTGAGCGTGTTTCAAGCAGAATGGCTATGATGCTAAACTATAACAACAAATAAATGAATAAATGAGATTTTAAGTTCCATTTATCCTTTCATCATAGTTTGCAATTCTCTAATACAAGCTTAAAGGTTACATAAAATGGGGCTTTGCGGTGCGAGCGGTGCAATGCAATGCGGGAAAATCGATAATTGTCTGGGGTATGAAGCAGAATTTACTAAACAACACATCTTCGCGTCTTCGCGACGCCAGGCACCACAGGGTGGCTAAAATTAAATAGCGCTACCGACAGTTTCTTTTTTTAGCCAACAGAATCTTGCCTTTTCTTTAATCGAAAAGTTGTGCGCATCTTTATAGTTTCCTTATATGGTATATTATAATAAAGCCGCCTGGCTGACGCCTTGGCTGGCACGCCATACAACACCATGGCTCATAGTACCACGATAAGAAAAGAAAGAATTTTCATTATGAATACTGTACTCCACTCGTCCAATAGACCACATTGTACATTTTGTAGTATTATTTACCCGATTTGAGTCCATATCCTCGGATTCTTCCTGATCCGCCGTGTAGTTACGTAGAAAGTCCATGACAGTGTCTCGGTGCACAAGATCTTCTTTGCAGGAAATAGCCCAAACGTGGGGATGCGAATACTTTCCTTCACGTTGGAAACACCAAGAAACAGTTCCAGAATAGTTCGCGTGTATTACTGTTCCGTTTAAAGAAGCATAAAATTACTTTTTCCGATAGAAAAGAGTGCGTTTGCCGAAACAAACAAACAATCGCGATTCAGGTGGTAGTCCTCGAGATACGCGGAATTCGGTTTGACATTTTTGCTCTCATCAACTGTCAAAAATCTATTTGAAGAAGAAATAACACGAAACATTGGCAATGTATGATAGTTATTAACGAGTAACGATTACATGTAATATTCCAACATGAGATTCCAAATATGAATACAAAACAAAATACTTGCAATCAACTGGCAAAGGATCCTAGGCACACTTGAAAAAACACGCGTTCGACTTCGAAACTATGCAGTATAACCGATATGCTTGATATGGTTCGACATACGCTGATGCTCGAGATACGCGAATGTCTCCCGGGAACAAATGGCACCAATTTTTCACTCGATTTGATTGAATAGCAAAGAAAAATGCAAACCTTCTTACATGATTAGATAGGTGATACTTTACTACGAAATGAAATCGTAACTAAAAAAATAATCGTATTTTTTATACGACGTACATTTCCAATTCAAAAAAATAAGCGCATTTCATACCCTATAACTCACTAATGGCAAAGAAAAAGATCTTACTTTACTTGTTTTCCTTACTTGGTTACTTTATTTGTCTTCCGAATATTTCTTATCAAAATTGTATCCCTCCATCGTATCACGCACAGCTTTCAGTTCGTTCAGTAACAACAGCGCATCGTTCCTATTGAGATTCACAGTATGGTTCGTTTTCTTCGGCAAACCATCGACAATCTCGTTCTGTATGCCGATTTTTAGTTGGATGCAGTCAATCGTGTTCTTCGGAATGCTGCAACTGAACGCGTCCAGTTGATTGATCCTTAAGCTCTTTTCTCGCAGCACGGCTCGTATTTTTTGCACATAGCTATCCAGCAGTTGGCATATGATGGCAGTGTGCTCTTTCGGCAGTCCTAGCTGCTGCAATTCCGTACTGAATGCGGCACTCTCTGTGTTGTAACGGGAGGCACTGGTAAGCAGGAATCGCAAACATGCTATGCCTCCCTTCGGTGCGTCCATTGAGCCTTTGGTGATCGAATAAATTTTGCTGATTTCACTTTCCTGCATAACAAATTGATACAGGTTTAGAAATTTATATCAATTTTAATGTTTTTTTTTTAATATAAATTACCGGAATTTCTGCTCCAAGGATTGATTTGGCCGTATGCTCTCCG
Organism: Anopheles farauti No. 4; assembly: GCA_000956215.1. Taxonomy (NCBI): domain Eukaryota; kingdom Metazoa; phylum Arthropoda; class Insecta; order Diptera; family Culicidae; genus Anopheles; species Anopheles farauti No. 4. Next base: position 53,797 of record JXWZ01000585.1, read on the forward strand.
AGGTCGTTCAACTGTTCCGTAGTGAGTTGGGCCAGGTTGGAGTGAATCTCAGCCAGCACCCAGTCGGGACAATCGCCATCGCCGCAGAAACGAAATTTCTTAAACAAAGCATCAGACACACATTAAACAATCAAACAACCACCGGTGGAAAGTGAACAAAAGAAAGGTTGAATTTTAATACCTAAGACACGGAATGGTTAGTGTTTAAAACTTTCATCAACTCCATTAAACCAAATGGTTCAGGTTTATTGCGAAGCTACCGTCAACCGGGAGTTGAAATTCGGGTGCCATCAAAAGTATCAACCGGGAGTAATGTACGACTCTCTGCAGTCCAAACCTGAACCCACGTTTTGAGGTCAGCTGCAAACGACAAAACTTACAAAAAGTACGAACCACCAGACGCACCTAGTGGCGTGCGAGCCTGTGAGGGATATGCTTTCGTCACGAAACGTATAACTAACCGCTCCACCGCTTCCAACGTCACCGCCGGATTAAAGAGTACATTTTCGAATGAGTTTCATACCGACGGCCGTTTGAAGCCGGCATCGCGACAGACGTGGACTTCGCTAAAGGATTCCATATTGTGAGACCCGTGTTCCAAGTTTTCAAATGAGAGACACCGTGCTTCATCGGTTCCGCTCGGTTGAACAGATTTGATTGCACGCTAGTGGAGCGCGCCATTACTTTCCGGTGGCCATTTGAAGCCCACTCTACAAAGTTCCCCACCGCCACCGTGCGCTACCTTTTCTTAAAGGTTTTTAAACTTTTCATTACGCACTGTTCTCCTCTTGGAATGGGGAAACATTGGATCGGAGGAGGCGATGACAATGGATGTAAATCTTAAATCAAGCGCTCACCCCTCCGCTTGACATCCAACGGATTGTGTTTTTCGTTGTTAGAAGTACTTCAATCGCTTGTAATTGTCAGCAATCAAGGATGCTTCACTTGCTACTGGGTGGCACAGGCTGTGTGGGGACGGTCCCATTGGAATTATTTTACGAATCAGTGATTTGTGTAGGTTCATCCAAATAGGAGCACCAAGCTGTCCCCGTGTGAAGCACCAGATAGCGATGGTTACCGGTATGATTATTTTGGAAGCGATGGAGTATAAAAAGGACATCCGCCGCTCAACAGGTGCGTCAGTTTGCGTTTGACCGTGACCGTGTCGACATGCACCCGACGACGTCGTTCGGTGGCGCTGATGGTACTTGAACACCAGTGAAATATACTGAAATACAACCGGTGCAAACACACCTATTTGGGAGCAAGGATAGAGAAAACAAAAATTCAAACCCAGTGTTAAAAAGCGCGCAACGAAAAATAAGATACGACGGTATCCTGGATTGCCCGGAAACGAAACACTACCGTTGTTTCCGGCGTGTGTGTATGTGTGTAAAAAGTGAAATTGTGTGCGATGGCCATGTTTTGTATGCTTCTCGCAACGGTCGCGTTCGTGTTAACTGGAGTTGCCCAGCCATGTCGCTGTGATCGTTTAGATCCCCAAGGCGCAGTCAATGGGAATATTTGGGCCAGTATCATCGGCCGCGAACGGGACCACGACGAGGATGGATTCAATTTGATTCCGGCTATGAAATTAACCCACGGCTTTGCTCCTTCGCTCCCGTGGAACCGACCACCGGGTGGCAACCCGAGTGAACTACTGCTTCTGGAGGCGCTTATCAATCGCTACCGGAAGTATATGGTGGAAAAAATCGTTCGCTTCGATGACGCTTGCTCGTTCCTGTACGGCGCTGGAAACGAGGATGACCGAAACGAAGTACCACCACAGATTGCGGGCGAATCGCGTACAGAAATATCTTCGAATAGAGGAACCGATGGTTTGGTCGTGGATGGTGCCATGGGAAGTTCCTCCCCGGACTTTAGTGGAGGTGAGTTGTTTGGACCGGAAATCAGCGGACCGTTTATTTGATTTCAAAAGACGCTACCGTTTGGTCGATTTTTTTTTCCTATCGTGTTTACGTTCTATGTGTGGAAAGGATTGGCTGTTTTTTTTTGCTAATGTCCAGGCACACACATACACGCGATACTGGACACGGCGGTAGACACGTCGATATGTTTGCTTTGGTTTGTGTTGACGGTGTATGTGCCAATTTAGCGTGATTGCTTTTTGCCCCCGGCTCTGCATTTGCAAGCGCTTTAGGTGTGGTGTAGAGGAACGTTAGTTGAATTAATGTAATGCAATCATGCAATTAAACTCGGTTGGTTCGTGGAGTGTGTGTTTTTCGTGCGTCCCCTTACAGGACGCCTCTGTGTAGGAATGTAATTAGAATAACAAAAAAAAAATGGAAAAAATGTCGTAGCATGTACTGCCCAACATTGATTACTGTGCAACACATCTATCGAAGAATGCGTTTTGCATAGTAAATGGTCATTTTTTTGTATCGAACGTAATTTCATTTTTTCTCTTTGCAGTTTCAAACCGGCTTCAAAAAGATGGCCTACTACCGGTATCGATGAAGTTGCCCGAAGTTAGCGATGGTTGTTTGCAAAACGCGAAACAGTATTATCGCTGTCTACTGGAACGACTAGATGATCAACAATTGATTGGAATGCTGGACGATTATCTGGAATCGCACTGCTTCCACCATGATCCTTACGACCGAAACGCAGCACTCCACAAACGGGACACACCGCGTTACGTTTCGAAGCAAAAGTTCCACTCGTGGGGCGGAAAAAGGAACGCGGCGCAGGTATTTTATCCATGGGGTGGCAAACGTACTGTGCCGCGGCCCCACAAGCAGCCGAAGGTTGTCATAAGGAATCCGTTTCACTCTTGGGGAGGCAAGCGAAACGGGCTCCCGGTAGATACGGTAGTTTGATGGAAAGAATGATCTGTCGAAATCGCATCATAGGTGGCTTCTAAGGTTTCGTCACCAGGGAGATTATGCAGCCACCAGCACTAGTCGCCCCTTATCGCCAGCCATTTGAAGCTTTCCCCTCCGGTCAGTGCATGTTTTGTGGTATTATTATTGCTATCGTCCAGGCGTTGCTAAGTCAGAGTCCCCCGTAACCAATTCGCACAGAGCAGCAGGGATATTTGAATAAACATTGCGTTTTGCGAACCGACCTGGGAGGTTAAATGAATTATGTTTTCTCTGATCCGAAACTTACCATTGCGTAGCAGTGGGAGAAGCGGAAGCTGCGATAAGAGAATGCAACACCGCCGCCGACCGGTATTTTGTAGGGCTTCGCAAGTAAACACCCCGATGTCGTTTGCTCACTGAATTGGAATATGCTCAGTTATGTAATGCATAAATCCTACAAAAACCCGAAATTTGATATTAAAAACGTATTAATACTATGAGATGAGATAGCTTACATTTGTTGCAATCAGAGTGTTAGCTGTTGTTTATTGTGGTTTATTTTGCGAAACCATTGATGCCTATCTACACGTCACGAGTATAACAGACCGTTAGCGTACAAATTAAGATTTACAGACAAAGGAAAGACATTTGTTTGGTTTGAGATGAACAAAATACTGTAAATGATTGTTGAACAATTCAGGAAGTATGAACATGATATTCGTTTGCATATTACTTCCTATATTCATAGAGATAGCTAAGTTTGTAACACTCGTACAGGATAGTTACGTGTAGAAAGCGCAATACATTGTTGACGTTTTACTTCTTCGTAAGTTATGCTTTGTAATCAGTAGAACAGTCGTCACATTCATTCCGTTTGTTTGTTTTGTGGCAGCGTATCTTGCATAGAAGAGCATTTATTTATGATTTGTAATCTGCTCCTCTGTTACTGAAATGGCATATTTTGAGTGATATCAAGCAGATGAGTTTTCGAAAAAGTGCTTAATACAACCTGCATGTCTTCGGTTATGCTACGAAAGCATTCCCAAAAGCTTTCAGCAAAGCTCAAAACATTGCACACCGATCGAAACGACGGTTTCGATTGGACAAAATAACAATTCTCACAATTTTCAACTCATATCAAAGTTTCATCTTTTTTCCATGCATTCAACTTGCCGCAGACAGTCGCCAATGCTTCTATGCTCAATGATAACAAAGTTACACTTTAAATGGCTCTGAAGTAGACTGTAGCGAAAAGCGAATTGCAATATTGTAAGTATTGCCTCTGCATTCGCATCCAGGGAGGTAAGCAATTAAATTAGTTTTGGAACCCATATACCTACGGGCAAACCCTTTGCGGGGTGAAATATGTAAACTTGTACTAGCGGCCGAAAAGTCCTTCGTCGCTGGAGCGTTCGTGATAAGTGGCATAGGATTACATGCATGCATTCCGTTTGCCCCTCGGTAGATTTGCGATAGTTAAACGAGTGGATGAAGATGTGTGAAAAGTTTGGGCCAAGACTTCTGCTCCATCCATCGTCACCTTGCTTCTTTGGTATGTGCTGTAATTCAATCAAATGTGCAGAAAACTTTCGCTTCCCCCAACGCTGAACCGTACGAGACATTGCACCAGCAATGGGTTGGATTCGATTGGAGCCGGTGCGGTGAGCTTATTGGGTGGCCTTAACCACGAGTGCATACTTTAATCTCGTACTTGGCCGATAACAACAGTAGGTCCTCGTAGTCGCTTGACGATGGTCGCACATGTGAAACTTACTGCTTCTTGACAGTAGGGCATTTTCTTCGCCATTAGATCGCATCATTGCCTGCTGCTCTAATTCGTTTTTGTTGAACAATTGTAAATAGCGCGCAGCTTGCGAACGTTCTTGGTGCATCAACATCATCGAGCGTAGGCGAACGAACGAATCGAACAGGCGAGCACTGCTGTCGTCCGGAGTGTACATTCGCAAAGTACAGACCATTAGTGTGCAACAGTTTACCCAGTCCCGATACCATCAACCGATACTTTCGGTGGCACCAATTACGCCTGCTGCTGCATCTGTTGCACCCGTTGCAACCATCAACAAAATCATTTCCAATGGCAACTACCATTAAAAATGAGGCTAACTCCTAATTACCGCTGTTTCTGCGCCTCAGGAAGTAGCACACCCAGTGCATGAGATGAGTTGGAGATGAGAAGTTTTGCAGACAATGACACTTCAACCGTCGGAACGTTGGAACCATATTTGAAAGGTACTTCCAGAAGAATCTGCAGGGAAGCTTTGAAAGGCGGTTTTTGGGAACCAACCACGGCACGTCGCGCCGTCCGCGAGGAGAACGCGTGCGCGAGAATATTACGTAACGTTGACCATCGATCGAGCGTTCGCGACATCCGATCGTTGACCTTGTGTAGTGCCGGCAGCGGAAAAAGGGAACGGAACGATGTGATCCCTTCTGGCTGGTCAGAGCAGAAGAATCAGAGCAGAATCTCGAGCGGACATTGTTGCCACCAGGTGAGGGGGTGTTAAATATTTAGATCACCGTGACGTGACGGACCCGCCACCGGTCGATCGATTCAAGGTCTTCAGGTGGGCTCGAGCCACGATTGGAACGATTGGGGTAGAGCGGACGGGCTACGGGGTCTTGGGTTCTCCATTAGATGGACGCATAATGCGATAAATAGCAATCGGAAACCTGACAGATGCGAGCTGACGCTTCCATTCTGACCGTGGACGACATTCTCTGAACTAGATTGTGAGCAAGGCAGATGAGAAATCCATCGTTCCATCGCGTGGGGCATCAGTATCGAATTCATCGATGCCGTTCACATTCCGCTTGCCTGTCGGAGAGCAGTCTGGTCGATCGCGTCATGTGAAATTATTATTCAACACGTGAAAAATGAAGTCACCTTGGTTTTTGGACACAACTTTGACCACCCTTCGAGCCCTTGCGTACTACGTGACGGAAATGGGATCGCATTAAAACGTCGTTTATCTCGCGCCGTCCCGGATACACTCACTTTCGAAAGCAAACCAGATTTGGAAACAATTCGAGCGTTTGGTACGCCGAACCGACATTCCATCAGAAAAACATTTGACCAACTCTTTTTACCCAATAGATTACGAATTCCTCTGGCTGATGCCCCGCACAAATGGACTACATCCAAAAGGTGTGTAAAACAATCTCTTTAACCAGTGAGTTTCTTGGCTTGACAACCTCGTTAAGGGTGAGGTGGCTCGTGGCGCTCGGCTTCGGCAAAGGGACGACAGCAATGCACTACACCAAGGGGATAAAATTAATTATCGTTAAAACGTTGCTAGATGGGTGCAGACGCAAGCGAAGAATGAGCTCACGGCGAGCCACCGTAAGCTGGCAGGCAGAAATTCCTCGAAAACTTTTCCAGACTTAAAGTTTCAATGCGCTGATGAAGCACCTCTCGGCAGAAGGGGATAATTCGGTTAACTGTGCCTAATTAATAGCTAATATTTACCTTGTCGAACGCGCAACGATTGCATCTCCGTCGAATCCAGACCGGAGCGATGATGTTTGGTCAGTAATTTACATAATACACACCCATCGATAAGCTGGATTCGTAAGCCGCAACATGAGGGGGGGGCAGCTTTGCAAGATAATGATGGGAATTGATGTAGGTGCTCCACTGCGGTAGATATTATAAATCACGGCAGCTGAATGCAATAGAAACGAGCGTAATGCAGTAGTGCGCCGTGGATTATCCGCCGATGATGAAAGGGAAGAGAAAGGGCCGTTGATGAAATGGCTGTGTGGTGGTAGGGCACTTTGCGAAGGGAGCGTAGGATGGAGGCAACTTTTCTCAAAATGTGTTTCTGTTCCCCGGTATGGGAAGGAAGCGCACCGGATGGATTGATTTCGGTTAATTAAATTATTGTATTACAATAATGGTGCAAACATTTGCCAAAGTACGAACGGTGTTCGGATGTCGTGCAACAGGGCTACAGTGGTTTCATTGGGTAGTAAACATCGCGTTAACGACCACCGTTGCCATGGTTACTCGAACGAGTGCAGCTGCAGCACTACTACAGCCACTTCTGCCATGCTCACCGCAAACTTCTGTGTGAAAAGTTCGTTCACTGATCGACGGTGGTGGGTTCTAGTTCTGGTGGCATTAGAAGTTGTCTAAAATTCGCCCACACAGACCATGGGCCGCTCCTGTGCCGTCCAGCTGCATATACATATATGCACATGGGAATGGAATTCTCTCCGGTAACCGGAAATAAACGACATGGAGTGTCCTACAAGTGGGTTTCCGGCGTTCGGTGCCGGGCACGACGGGGCGCCCGGTTTTGAAGGATGCCAAAGGCGTAAATATTTGAGTGGCAATGATTTTATAATGCGTTCTCAAACACTCCGCACTGTGCGCGGTGCGGGCCGGGTCCGGGCGTGATTGGGATGGCTCGGTACGGAAATCGTATTGGTCCTTTGGAGCCGGTGGATAATGGGTGTAATAGTCCGTGAAGTTAGTGTAAAGTTTAGCTGGTGGTAGGCGTTCATTGCAGCGTGTTAACACACGTGCTCGAATGCACTCGAATGCGAATCTGCATGGGGTTGCTAATCAGGAAAAATGAGACGCTTCCATTAGCTGCAGACGGGGTGGGATAAACTTTATGCTTCGCCGTATCTTTCCCGCCCATCGATATGCTGGCGGTGGATGTGCGTTGCTGCTAATTAAACAAATGTGCTCACCCGGTGCCGACCGGGGAAGAGCTGAATATGCTGCCCGAAAAGGCATTACACGGCTGTACGCCATACTTTAAGCGATGAAGATGAATGTGCAATAAATGCGTGGGGACGGTTTTAAACCATCCTTAAAGTAACGAGCGTGTCCTTTCGTCCAGCAGGACACCCGATTTCCCCCGTGACGAAGGACTGGAATTGGAATTTGTCGGCGGCTGCTGAAACTCGCTTCAAGTAACGACATTATTATTATTCATTACAATGATTAATTACAGTTTTTAACGGTCACTCCCGTCGAAGGTGCCGAAAAGCGTCCTGCCTCCGCCGCGATGAATCAGCAAGTGGGGGAGAAAAATATTCCTTTTTTTTTTCGTTTTAACATTGTGCGCTTTTAACCGAGAGTTTGGGAAGGCAAACGATAACGAGTCGTACCAGCAGCCCATGATGAAATTAAACCCGAATCGATCCTCGCGATGGTACCCGCTTACTTGGATGACCTTTTTTCCCTCATGGGGTGGTGAAACGAAGCAAAAAAAATGCATCAAAAACCCTTTAACAACACCCTCTGCGGGAGACACTAGCCGCTACGGGAGCCTTTCGGGCGCCCCATCCAGCTACTTCACGCTGCTTCGAGGTGTCGCTTTTAATTAGTCCGTTTTGATGTCTCGATGGAAGATACGATGGTGGTTTTTTATTCAGCTCTCCCTCTCCCTCCCTTGCTGCGAGCTACTTGCGCGCAGAGTGAAGGTATCTGGAATGGATGCAACAGATTAATTGCCCTTCAGAATATTGGTGGCTTGAAGGAGATCGATCGGATCGGAGAGCATTAAAAAATCGAGTAGATAATTAGCTCGTCGCGCAGGATGTGACAGATTGTCACCATGCAGTGTCATTTTGGGGTGTGTTTGTTTATGTTCGATGAAGCTCGATTTACATACCCGTTCCCCCCGCTTACCCGTGGGAAACGGTCCAACGGAAGTGGATATAGCACGGACCGTTCGGAAAGGTAATTTATGCCTCAACCGCACGACGGTGAGCGGAAACCCCTTCGGCTAACGCGATCGGGCCTGGAAGCGCGAAAGGCGCCACTATCGAATGTGGAATGTGGTATTAGAAAGGTGTGAAGAGCGTCGCGTCAATGGCGCTCCAAGCAAAGATCGAAGATCATCGCGCTTCCGATCGATCATGCGTTTTGTTCATTAGGCACAACATGTTTGCAGTTTTGTTTCTAGCTCCAGAGGCAACGATTACAACATCGGCACATTTTCAAAGGACACCTGCAGCAGCAGCAGCACGGCAGCAACCGCTTGCTCAACATTAAAACACGCCGGCGCCTCCAATTCGCACAGCGCGCGAACGCGCCGAAGGCAACCCACGCGATCGCGATCACATTGCGATCTTGAGTGTGTACGCGGAGGTCGCGAGCAAGAAAACATTGCGCCAACGTTTGGCGGAAGATAAATGGTGTACAAGAACGGTGTGCGCGAATCCGAATGCGATAGGATATCGCCACGTCTTGGCGACGTCATTTACATTCTCCAGCGAGAGAAGGTTGGTATGCGCGGTACATATATGACTGTCCATTATGGTGATGGTGATTGTTGTTCCTAATTGTTTTTTTCTTCTTCTTCTCTTGCCTTGTGCATACGTGGCTCATCTGTTGCGCATCCTAGGCTGAAGGTCACACTCCTCGCAGAGACACACACACACACACACTCTCCGAGAGGAATTCGCTGAAAGGTATAGTGCGGTCTGTCAAGGTCTGTCCATCTGTTTGGACGTTTCATTGCCGTGGCGATAGTTTTGTTTTTGTTTTTGAAATTTTATTCCCCTTCCGTTTTGACCGATCGTCTTATCTGAAATCAAGGCTGCCAGCAGCCATTCGGGTATGAAATATGGATCACACGTGATCGTGAATTGTTCGCGGTTACTTCACGCCCTCGGCAGATAAGAATCGGGCCCATTTCACACATGTACAGCAAATGTGTGCTGTCATTCCGTTTGATGCGGAACCCGGTTTCTGTCGAAAAACAACAAAACGGTGAAAATGGAGACAAAAACGAGTTAGCGAGCGAACCACGCGCTAACAATATCGTACGAACAATGGCGAGGGGAGGGGGGCGTAATTGCGTCACCCACAACAATGGCGGGAAAAGAAAGAAATGGCGGGTCGACCGGTAATTGAGCAGGTGGATACCATCAAAGGGCTACGGCGCGTGCCTCCATCGGCCATACCCACAGCCGACGATAATCGTGACGGAACCGTCGATCGCATGCTGGGGGGAAAGCACACTGTCATGCTGGCGAAATGGCATAACTCAACATAGCGAGCCAGACAAACAAAACCATACTCATACACAAACGCGTTCCATTGATCATTGATGACTTTGGATTTGGGTTTGAATGCGGGAACCGGGTCGCTAATGTATATGATGCTCTAGCGAGTGCACCATCATTCAATCGGGGGAGATCGGGTTGCTTTGATTGAAAGAAAAAGCTTCGAAAGCGACGCATGCGACTGTGTTGTGTCGTTCGATGGGCTAGGTAAATATTGTTGAACGCTGCTGGTTGCTGATAAATAGAGGACACAATTTTCTTACCCCTTTCCGCTTACCTGCCCGTCTGGGAAAGGGTACTGCGGGGGGGATCGGGGAGTCCTGCAGTGTCGCATCTTTTTCGCTCGCATTTATCAATAATGCTATCAATCGGAACGGAAAGGTAAACAGTGCCCGGGACTACATCATTATGCTGTGGGAAGTCAAACAAACAAGACGCTCCGGGGTTTCGGGTGGAGTTTCTTGAGCTTATGTTAATTAATTTGCGGCGCTCACGTGCCTGGTGGAGTGTGGAGCACGCGATTAGATAAACGTTTCGTTCGTAGTTTGACGTACACTTTCAATTTCAAAGCACCGGCGTCAGGCGGCTAATGTGTGGCATCGGAGCATCGATTCGGAGGGAACTCGTTAGAGCCATCTGCACTCTGAACCACCACCGGTGCCCAATTGGTGCGGATTTCATCATTCCACTCACAGTGTGCGAGTGTGTGCGCACGGAGATGAAATTGAAAATTAAGCGACCTTCCAGTTCAATGTCTGCAACGTTCGGTCCACCAGCAGGTAAAACCACGGGAGTGCAGCGGCTTTCGAGCGGCTGCTCGCACCGCATGGTTCAAGCCGGTTTCGGCTGGAATCGCTGACGAATCGCTAACGATCGCTTGGAAATGTGCGCGATAAATAAGCCGTATGACGATCGTGCGCCCGCCGCGGCCGCCAAAGGGAAAGAAGAAGCTACACTCATCCGCGTTTTCCTCGCTGCTGCTCTTGTTGTTGTTGTAGTTGTATTGCACCCTCGAGGGGAGGCTTCTGCTACCGTGTGGGTTTGGGAAGATCGATGAGTACATGAGCATAATTACACGCTGCAGGGGGCGATGGCGATGGGGAAGGCAACGAAAAATTGAATTTATGTTTTTAAAGCCACGGTCCACGGGGCAAAGTGGTAGGAAAAAGACAGTAGTTTCAATGAGAAATAAAAATGTACATATATATATTTATGAATGCCACGAATAAATGTGTTATTAAAAATTAGTGAAATGAGTGTGCGCTAGGCGTGGAATGTAAATTAATTAAAAATACTCGCTATTTCTAGGAACATATGAACAAAACCGCACACGTACGGTACGTAACAAACCATCCCTTTTGTAAGGCTTTTTTATCCTGTTTGTAGCCATATGCTCCGGACTCCAGAAATCGGTCCATTCCCTTTCTTTCCCCCGGTGGTGGCGGACTGCAATTACGCGACCCGTGGCGTCATCAACGGCCAACGGTGGCCATGTTTTATTGTATTTCCCATTTTATTCGTCTACCGTCGGTTGCTTTGATTCGAATGGTTTACCCCACAAACGACGATTGGACACCATTTCTCCGTCAAAAAAGCAGCAAGCGGTGAACTGGGAAGATGGGCAGTAAAAATTCACTTTTCAAAAGCAAACTGCGGTGCGGGTTGTCTAATTTTATATTTACTCGTTCTAATGGGGGCATTCACTTTCACGCTTTTTAGTCGGCTGATGCAACCTGCCGGGCGCGCAGCGTATCTTATTATTCATTGCACTTGGATGCATATAAATCGACTCGCCAAAAGTAAAGAGACCAAAAAAAAAAAATTAAACAAAAAAAAAAACACCATCGGTCGCCATTGTTTGGCCGTTTGGCTTAAGAAGGTTTGGTGGTTTCGAAAACGTTGGTTTTTTTTGCACGACCCCTGACAACTCAGCATGTTTGCAGATTTATAGCACTACCTTTTG